>VZRW01011502.1:0-35117 GCA_013398125.1 Aegotheles bennettii | reverse complement strand
TTGGCCTTCTTGGCCACAAGGGCACATTGCTGGCTCATGGCCATCCTTCTGTCCACCAGGACCCCCAGGTCCCTTTCACCTTCTCTACTCTCCAGCAGGTCAGACCCGAACCTGTACTGATCCATGGGGTTGTTCTTTCCCAGATGCAGACTCCACACTTGCCCTTGATGTATTTCATTGAGTTTCTCCCCGCTCAACTCTCCAGCCTGTCCAGGTCTCGCTGAATGGCAGCACAACCCTCTGGTGTGTCAGCCACCCCCCCCAGCTTTGTGTCTTCAACAAACTTGCTGAGGGTACACTCTGTTCCCTCATCCAGGTCGTTGAATTGGATTCTTTCTGGCTCAGCTGGCAATGAATAGCATTTATTCATGATATAAAATTAGTAGGTACAAATAAATAGTTTCTCTGGCTTTGATTTTTTTTCTGAACTGTATTAAAGTGAGTTAATATTTGGGTCGCCGCCTTGGCTCTAGTTGTTGCAAAGAGTAATCCCTCCTAATATGTAAGGAAATCAACCCCTACTCATCACTCTGCAGGAAGATGGAGTTGGAGAACTGTATTGAGAGGTGTGAGTTCAGGAGCAGAGTCCAGCAGCAGAGTGCCAAGATTAAGAATATGCTTAAGGCTTTTCTGCACCAGGGTCGCAGGCAAGGAAAGTGTTGTATGAAACCCAGTAAGAAGACAACAGGTCAGTAATCTGTAATTGCTGACCATTACTGACATAACCTGTATAGGTATATAAAAAGCTAACTAGGGGCTGTGGAGGAGAATAAACACTGAAGTGTTCTCTAATCTTAGCTTTAAAATTCAGCTTCTCAGTGCTGTGAATGCTTAAGGAAGCCAGGTAATGTGTCTCATCCTGCACTTAATGCATTGTCAAGATACAAAGTGCTTTTGAGATATCTTCTTTTTAGAAGAGATGCAGCTTTGTACTTCCTGCAGAGATCGTATGCCCAAAGTCAGCAGCAGCTGGTATGAGCTCCTACATGGGCCAATATCAGCTTTTGCACTCAAAGATTTCTCACTCTGGATTTCTGTAAGTCTGCCTTGGGCGAAATCTCTGACATGGTTGTCTGGACATGATCTTCATTCAGATCTTTATCTCCATAGAGCTAACAACCCTAAATGTGTCAGTTTTGCCCATCCTGTTTACTTCCACACCACCAAATGGGTTATGTATGTTTTACTGCTGAAATGCCAAAGGAGGCTCTATCTAAAAGACAGGAAGCAGAGATTACAAAAAAAACTTGCTTGACTCTTAGGGTGCTTCTAGTTGTTGATCCTGTTCCTATCCAGAGGTGTCTGGGTATGTATCAAGCATTACAAAGATTTAAGCATTCCTGGCAACATCCTTCTGTTTAAAGCCAGCCTCCTGTCCAGCCTTCTGTGAAGGCCACTACTTCACAGCAAGCAGCCCCACAGAATTCTCTTCCATTCTTTGTGTATGCAAGTGATGCAATTTTTAGAGAGTAAAATTTTCATAAGTACTTAATCCTTGTCTTTCTGTTCTTTTGTCCTATGATTTTTTACCAAAGGTAAAAGGTGGGTGATTCATCCCTTGCCCTGCACTGTCTCATAAATGTATGCCCTTTCTGGTAGTCTATCTAACAAATCACAGGATTTTTTTTGAAAATGTTGTCATTTTGGATTTTTAGTTATCCCTTCTCACCCTAGAAGACAGCTGCAAGCTCCTGACATCTATTGGGACTGTTCATGTTGCACAACCTAAATATGGAACAAACAAATTATATAAACAACCCTGTAAATTCATAATATCAGTGATATTATCAGCTTTCCATACACACTGATATATCAGTAGCAAACCATCAGCTTTGGTAACAAACTGTATTGGTTCATCCCTCAACATGGTAGCAGCATAAGAGGTTCTTCAGCCACACATGAAATGGCTCCATCTAAACTAGTCGTATCTGTCTGAGCTGTTAGAGGTGCTGGAAGAAGATTTGGGAGGCATGAATTGTGTTGCTCACTTGGATAACTGGGTACCTAAACTAATATTTAGGGTCATCTTATTGGTCATTCTTATCTAGCCTGAGCCACTCAAATCAACCCTCCTTGACTACAGCATGCTTTGAGGTATGGTTTGAACCACAGTCATTGTGGTTCAGAAGAGTTCTGTCCAAGGTTCAAGTGGACTTTCCTACATTTTTCTCTGATTCTATGACTAGTCTATAAGTACTGGGGAGTTTTGAAGTTGTTGTTTGACTTCACGAGGTTTTAGCCTTCTGCCTCCTTGACTTCTGTACATGCTACAAGAAGAGCTAATCCAGCCATGAACATTTAACTGGGCTTTTGAGTTCCTCCTCAACATTTAAGGCTTTAATACTGATGAGTGGTGTGATTAATCTGGAAAATGTTACCTGAACTACAAATATGAGACTCAGATGCTGGCAACATTACTTCTGATGTCAGTGTTAATGAACTGTTTTATTTTTCATCGAGCTGTTGAGAAAAGATGAGAAGATTGTTTCCTATGAAGATCTATGCAAATTCATGAATGGTCCCAGCAGCTTTGGATCAAGACTTAGTGTTTCCCATTCACAGTAGGACACCTGTTCCCATATGTGGTCATAGAAGAGGTTCTGTATTTTGATGATTTTATCTTTTTCATCAGGATCAAGTGGATAGCATCACTACCCAGAAGATACCGAGTACTCCACAAGAAAGATTCTGAGAAGAATAATGGTCCTGAAGCAAAAAAGACTAGTCTGCTCGAAAATTATCAAAGGAGCAGCAGTAGTCCACCACAATAAAACAATTTGTTTCTGAAAAGATCTGCTCATGCTGAGGCAGTTTATTGGTAACCCTGTTGCATACACCACGATGGGGTGATGAAGGTATTGCTGGCCATTGGAGGTCAGTATGGTCATGTATGCTCTTGCCAAGTAAACCAGAACAGTGAATTTTCCCCACTAGTGTGTGCACTGAACCCTATGACTTCTCTCTTCAAAAGACATTCTGCTGCAGCCAAACGATGGATATTCCAGGAAAGCAGCTGCTTTGTTCACTGATTAATGCTGTTAACCATGTCATTATTTTAAGGAGAGTTTAAGGTGAAATTATTTTTAAAGGCACTTTTATCAGAATCAGTCCCTCAGACTTAATCATGGTTGTGTTTTTGAGTTGAGATTAAAAATGAATTATCCTTTTGCCTCTAGAGGAATTATACTGCTTTTTATTTTGTACAGTGTTTCATGTGGTGTTTTACAATTCCATTGAGCCTGTACAATGATACCGTCAGTTTTGCAATGCTTAAGAGTTGTGCAAGTGATGGTGATTTTTTTTCTTTTTTTTTTTTTTTCTTTTTTTTGAGATATACCGTACCACCTGTGTCATCCAAAAAAGAACAGTTTTGGCAAATTAGAAATTTGGAGAAAATGTGTTGGAAGCAAAAAATTGTAGAGGGTTTTACTTTATTTTTTATTATACATAGAACTGAAGAAAACTTTGGAATGAAGTAACATTTCATTTAAAATTGAAGCATCATTTAGAAAATGTCAAAATTAATTATGTGGGGATGGGGAGTTGCATCATTACTTTTGACTCAGATAATTTTATGTGCTCAAGAGAAATTCACAAAATGTTCCAATTTATACCAATCTGCATGTTCCACCAAAACAGTTCCATCAGATTTCCTCTAGACCTGTTTCAGCTAGAAGGCCTGCTGGGAATAGTTTTAGCACAAGTCACTAGGTGAAGTTGCTAGACCTGGCTTTGTTATTTTGGAGAAATTAAGAGGAATTTTAGGTTTTTAAGAAAGCTTCCATTTTTATTTGCTCATTTATACTTGGTGCTGATGTCTAAAAAGCTATAGTGAGCAGCAAGAACTTCTGCTCAGAAGAGTGCAGGTGGAAGTGTTTGCTGTGGTTTCATGTGGGCTGAGATTTTTAGAGAAGAGAGCCAAGAAGCACAAACCTGGTAATCCAAACTGTTACAAATAGGGCAGGAATGGCTCTTGTCCACACTGCTTAGGGCTGTCATTCTTTGGGGCAGATACTCTTTGTGTGCAATAACTAGCTTTTAATTTTTCACCCCAGGGATTCTCTGTACCCTTATGGCCATAAAACATAACTATTATTTTTGGGGAGGATGGATGATTGAACAAAGGGATTGAATAAGGGCTATGCTGCAGCCCACCAAAATGGTGTCTTTATACAAGGAATCTGAGGGTGGGTGTTGCGTGCCATGGATTTGGTGTGCGTGCCTGCTGCTGTTCAGGAAGGCAGTAGGTGTGTATATTCAGTAACTCACGTTCTGTAGTGCTGTTTTCTAATATGCTGGGAAGCAGAGGTGAGACTTGTGCCAGAAAATGGTCATTAATATTTTCTCTCAAAATAAATGAGAAAATATTTATTTGCTTTTTTAATTAGATTTTGAAGTTTAGTAACTTAAATGTATAATTATGCTTTGTATCTGAAATTACCAGGCTGCCTCTGACGTGACTAAGTTGGGTCCATCTTACTGCATGGGATGATAGTGGATAAACAGAATTGGGGAAATTTTCCTTTCTTTATTCACCGAGTGAAACTTATTTTGGTGCAGAGAGCCAGTAAGATCCTTGAGGAACTTATCGCTTGATTTCTATTTCAAGAGCTTCAGTAAGAGGTAATGAACAGGTCATGTGGAACATACGGGGTTTTTTTGGCTCTTCCATGCATGAAACAGCTATTACATGGTTACTTCTCAGATTGCTTTTGAGAATAAGAATACCTACATGGATAAGGGCTGGAACAAGAGACTGTCAATTTGAAGAACTTAATGATGATAAAATGGGTGTTCCGCAATCAGAAAGTTAGTTCAGCAGAGTGGGGTTTCCCCATCTTTTTTTTTTCCTCTCTAAATAATAGCTGTTCTTCAGGGCAAGTCTGAAAGAAAGGGATATGGCTAATGATATCTTAATTCAGCTAAATGACAGTTCTTGACATTTCCAAGTGAGTGTTGTTAACAACTGGCATGATTTAGGGTTATCCTTTGTGCCTGTTTCCCATATCCTCATTGGCCTCTGCCAAGTGCTGAATAATCTGGCCATAAGTAATGAAAACGTATTTTATAGTTTGCATTTAATTTTTCAATATGCTTTTGTCATATTCTTTTGTGGCCATAACTGAAAAACAGAAAGCTTGGGAGAATAAACAAAATCTTAGTGTGTCCTGGGAATGAGCAGTTCCAGAGGTTTTGAACTGGGACAACTCTGAATTAGAAACTGTAAACTGAATGTGAGGCAAGGAAAAAAATCAAGTACAATTAAATTGGATGGTCTTAGCTTGAGCACTTCTTATAATCTGTTGTTGCTTGGTGCTACAGGTATGGAGACAGTCTCAAAATTAGATCTTAGCACTTAAGGTTAAATGCTAATCTTAGTTTTTAATGTTAAAACTGGCTTTTGCTCATAGAGCAAATGGCTATCCAATGAAGGCAGAGAATTACAAGAATAATACATTCCCTACAAAGGAATACCCCATAACAAGCTGTCTGACCCATTGTGTAGCAGTTGCACTCTGTGAGGTTTCTTAAGAGTGCATGGCAACCATCCTGCCTCAGAGTGAGAAGGGCAGGGACATGAGGTGCACATCCAGAGGCTTGTATCAGGGACATACCTGGCATGAGGCATTCCTTTCTTCTAGCTAATTCTGAAGACAGTACATTTCAATTCAGATATGAGCATAATTTATCACATACATCTGCATTTTTTTCATCATCTGTTCTGAGTTCCTGCATTGTCCGTTTTGGGCTGGCAAGCTGGATGCTCTTCCAGGGAACCATTCCCAGCCATAGTTCCTGGACCAATTGTCTGATCTTCCCCAAATCTCTTTGCTGTTTCCGTAAGTTTGAGCTTAAAAATACTCCTAAGGAAATACTGAAATGTTGGTCTTGTGCTAGCCAAGCCTTTACTGCTGGCACTCCACAGAGATTTTTTCTCCTTTAGACAGCCATATGATATCAGCATAGCATACCATCAACTGCATGTACTGCTTCTTGCCAAAGGAAACATACTGAATTCAGCTTCACCCACCCAGAGGAGTCACAAAGTCCGAACACTTTATCAGCCATCCAGCAAAGAAATCAAAGACATGAGAGATGGAAGAAATGATTGGTCATCTAATCTCTTTTTCTGTTTTTGCTGGTCTGGTTTCCAGGGAGATACTGTATTAAAAGGAGTGGTCCGCATATTCACTTCACTTATAAGCTGCCTCATTGTAAAAACAGCATTTAAAAATAAAGTTTAAAAATACTTGTCGACTGAAAATGTTATTGTGTCATTGTTTAGCCAAGCTCAAATAATTTAATACTTTCAATATTCCTTGTAAACGATCCATTCAGGCTTTTTTCCGTGTTTCTCTAAATTCTATCCAGGTTTTCCTACTGAAATCCATAGAGCAGAAAAAGTCTATTCAGACCAACATGTAATTTTTTCGAAATCAAAGTCAGGGGCTTGTTTATAGAGAGTGCTTTAACACAGTTCATTCACTTTTCCCACTTTCTTTTCTTTGATCCCTCTAAAGGCTTCCAGGACAAACTTGCTCTGTTTTCCCTTTTATGGAAATGAATTCAAATTTTTTTTTTCCACATGCTTTTTCCTTAGGGCACATGTGCCTGCTGATACATATGTTTTTAAATTAGAAATAAACTCAGTGCAAGTATTCACCAAGGATAGCAGGACATTCACTTGCTCTCTAAACATTCCCAAAGTTCAAGGAATGGATAGAAGATCCAGAAGTCTATGGGTAAAATCTGGGATTAATTTTTAGTCTTCTCTTCAAGCCACCTGATCTGTCACATAATGCTGGGTCTTGTGAGAATTTAGCAGCTGCTTCTAGCCTTGAAAGAAACGGGTATCCGAACAGACTAAGTGCTAGAAACAAAAAACAGTCTGTTCTGGAACACTACAACCTCAACATTTTTGCAGAGATTCATGGCGTAAGATATAACGATTCTGAAAATGAACATCATCCCATTTGCTTAATGAGTTTGCTAACAGATGGTTATAAATAAAAGTAAATGTTAAGCAAATACTAATGTGAAGTTTTCTAGATTATTACTGCATATAGAGGCAAATTTTCTGATGTGCTGAAATTGTTACCAGCTATTATCTTCTGAGAGTCCACACTGCTGAAGAAGTAGATTGAAAAGCTTTCCTGATATTGCAGAAAATGGCATGCATTGATTTTCATTACTGGTACATTCCCTCCTGTTTCTCAATTTTTGAACATTTGCGTGAAGTATTGACAAGAAAATTTACAGAAAGCTGGAGCACCCTGCATTAGTATTCATATACATTTGAATTCATGAGCACTATAGTCATATGTTTCTGCCATATTGAAAAGGTCTCATGATTATTCATGTAATGTACAAAGCAGATAGAACTTTTATGGTCATGTGCAAACAATGTTTAGAAAATGGCAGAACAGAAGTCCCATTGTGAGTTTCAGTGATTGGCTGTTTAACGCCCAGATTATGAATAAATCTAGACTGCAAGCAAAAAGAAAAAGGAAAAAATCTCCAAATAAATATTAGCAAGACAGTAAGTTGATGACTTCATACATCTGTAATAGGTGATACTGGGTTGAAGACCTTTGACCCATGACAAGTGCTATACTGGACATCCTGTGGCAGTTTTGTTGGAAGAAATTAAGGACTCTAAAGTGTACATGGTGTCACAAGATCCGAGAATGGAACATCATACCCTATACATCAAATCATACTGTCGGTGACTGCTTTCTGTACCATTCCACTGCCACAATGAAATTGTAATTCAGAACTCGATCAGTAGGGACGCAGTCATCACTACAGTGATCTGAATACAGATTTCCTTACTCTTAGAAAAATGTGGAACTTCAGATCTGCTAATGGATGATACCGTTTGTCCATAATAGTTATTTGCTTTAGTCAATGATGGTTCTTCAACAAACTTAAGCTTAGATGAAAGCTAAAGTATTACAACAGCTGCAAGGGTGAAAAGGTAGATGGTGACCTGAAGGGGTTGTAGTTGGATACAGCAGAGAAAAGAGTACATTCACAACTGGTACTCAGGCTTCAGTATGTGAAGTTGTTATGTGGAGCAAGCGCAGCTGCATAATTACAGTAGTGTAGCACGAGCATGCGGTGACCAAAACTGACCAGGAGTTGAGAAACCTCTACTAGACAGTAAGACTGAAACTTTTGGCCAAAAAATCACCATTGCCTTGATTTTTTACTGGAAGGAAAAGCACCATCTTCCAGGCTGCTTGCCATCTGTGCACAACTGGATTTTCCTGTGTGGCAGTCAACAAAAAAAAAAAAGGAGGAGAGAGGAAGGGAGAACAGTAAAGCAAAGCTTTTCTCACTGCAGTGCTCCTTAATCTCTGCAGCAGCTCGTGTAGGTGTTAACAAGACTGGGAAACACCATTGGTATGTCCTGCCTACTGACACCCACCTGTCCTTTAGTACCAATGCCAGGCAACTATAAATGGCTGTGAAGTTCTTTCAGTTCATAAAAATTTCCAGAAATATTTGCTTCAGTATAGCTTTTCAGTTTAAATGCTGTGCAGACAGCAGGCTGGGTGTGTGAAATCCATGGCTACAGAAGTGTGTTTTAAAGTTTCTAGGCCGCAGGTTTGTTGCTCTTGCCAGAAAGAGAGGAAAATTTTTATAAACTGGAAACAGAAATAGAAGGAGGTCAGAGACAAACCAGGAGAAAGGAAAAGAGAAGCTATAGTAATACAGAGAGAAAAAGAGACATATATTATATTAATGATGCAGGTTTTTAATCAGTTGTTACGGCATTCAAACCTTATCTCAAAAAATAATCAGGACAAAACTGGAGGCTAATACTGGGATATTAGCAAGTTCAGTAAAGCAGATTTTAAAACTTAGTTCTTGGCAGAAGTAATTCACTGATAAGGTACATATGATAATTATTAATTAATAACTGTATTATATTTTTTGTAGTAGATACTGTGGTAGATTCCTAGTACGCTATGCGGTAGGCATAATACAGATGCAGAAAAAGACACAATCCCTTATCCTGATGGCTTTGGACCTAAATAAAATTGACAAGCTTATTTCATCAGAAGGATGTATGGGTATTAGTGAAAGCTGAAAGCAGAAGTTATGGTATCTATGATCATGCTAAATATTTTCTGCAAGACATTCTTAAGCGGATGTATTCATGACTCCAGGTTTCATAGTGTAAGATAAAAAAATGTGTGTTCTGCACCATCCAAATATTGTTCATCCAGACATTGTCTCAGCAATAGCAGCTTGTTTTAAACAAATGTGAGTTCTTGCGTAGATGATCTCTTTTCTTTTCTATATGCCCTCTTTCCCACATAACATGCTTTCTTGCTTTTCTATTCTGATTCAGTTTTTGTGACTTATATTATTTTCATCTCAGTAATTTGATTACACCTCCTGTTAACATAATTCGGGACATTTAATACACATGTAAGAGTGATGTTTTCTAATGCAAAGTCTAAATTAAAATTTTAAAACCTTTCTTCCTTTAAAGGCAGCATTTTAAGAAGATGATACTTGTTCTCAAAAACATGTTTGTCAAAAATGTTCAAACTAGGCTATGCAACATTTCCTGAACAGTTAGCACTAGTTCCAGTGAATAAGTAGAAAGATAGTGCCAGGTTGTGTAAAAATTAGTAGCCCAGATTATGTAAATTTAACATCTTTAAATTAACAAGCCAATTAATAACTAAAATGTCTTCTTTAGTAAATAAGGATTCTACTGGCAATTAAACAGATTACTTGCAAAAAGGCTTAGTAGAGCAGCAATTTGGAAGAAAAATGTGTTGTCATTTTTATGCTGTTAATGTTTAAGAGAAAAATACAGGCATACTGTTTTACATATGATTAGCAGGTGCAATTCAAAACTACATTTTGGTCATGTCTGATGGCCTTGCTTAGCTTATTATAATGACTATGAAGGCATGCATTATTTTGTAATGCAGACAAACCTTTACTTCAGCATCCATGGAACAAGGTCACAACTCTGCTAGTTGTGATACCATTTATTGTAATGGTATCACAACTATCAGAGTCAGAACAGAGACCAGGGATCAAGGAAGTGGGAGGCAGCTGAAGGAACCAAATACATGGGCTGAGTAGCAGTAAAAGCTCTGTGCTCTCTCTGATACAGTGATTATTCAGGAACATTCAACTTATAATAGAAGGAGAGTAGCTCCTTTCATGGATTCTCTGTGTACTCTTGTTTTTTAATACAAGGTTTGAAAATCTTTAAAAATGAGGTATTAAAACATTTATGAACATGTTAACTATGAATGGAGAAACGTCTCATCATCAACTGATAAGGAGTTTGTCTTGCAGAAGAGTGAAAAACAGCTCCCCAGAGTGGTTCACAACCAGTGGCTTGCTTGATCTGTTTCACACTTCAGCTCATCTTTCAGCCGTGGACATGAGAAAGGAGGTCTGTAAGTGTTCATCTGTGTGTTTTCATAGTGAGTGAGCTCAGTGCTATTTCACCCAGATGTTTCTGTGCTGTACTGGAAAGCTGACAAGGTCCACTAGGCTTCAAAGATCCACAGCTTAGTATCAGCAACCCACTAGCTGGAGTGTTAACCTGCTGTAATATAACTTGTTTTCCTTGGGGAGATTTTTCTTACTCTCAGGTTTTGCTGAACATACTCTTTCTTGGTTTTCTTGTTCTTTAGTACCTAGAAAGCAAGTCTTGGATGTGTTAAGGAAACAATTAGAGGAGACAAAACAGGGAAGAAAGCAGTGCAAGGCAAAGTCTGAAAATGCTTGTCTAGATTTCAGCAGTTCACTGTAATAAAAGATGCCTTTTGTTTAGTAAAGACACCCTGTTAAATCACTGACACAAGGTGAACTTGCACTTGGAGTCAAAGAGAAGACACTGGAGGATATAGAATTCTCGTCCTAATATATATTCAATGCAGTATAAGGTTTTTATGTAAAGTTCATATAATTTATTGAATAAAAGCCCTCTTCAAATTGGGGTAGGTGTCACAAATCTACTTCAAACTGTACTCTCATATCTCTTGTACTTTAGGTGATATCTCTGCATTAAAATGCCATCAAAAAGAAAGACATCTCATTTTGCTTTATTTTGCTATAATATGGTGAAAAGAAAGGCCTGGAGTGGTAAATTTGGGCTAGGTTTTAGGGCAGAAACCTTGGTAACATGTCTCCACCTCCCCAGATCCAGCAGAATGGGTTAAGACACTGATGTCTCATGGCTTTAAACCTTTGCAGTGATCCAAAACTAGATCAACCTGAGGATTTTCACTGCCTCAGTGGTGGTAGGACCCTGGCTGCCCGGCTGCCTAGGAATTCTAGGAGCAGGAGACAAGATTTCCAGTAAATATTCTTTTATTCGGGGAATTTTTATATTATAATGTTGAGCAATTATGTGAGCAGTGTCCTAGTTCTGTCAGCCCTGTTTCTGGTTTTGTATTGAGTAAAGCCCAAAAATATTGCTGATTTTTTTCTCCAAGTAAAAATGTGCTTTTTTCTCACAAAGCATGTGATGGCTTGAATATTTTGAGAGCTTTTTAAACTGCCATTGTTTGATTTCATACAAGAGAAAATCTTTCTGTGAAATTAAAGAACTTGCTTTTCAAGTAGCAGGATCTTGGTGAAACTGTATTGACTTAAAATTGAACTAGCTGTAAAGTATTCTGTTTTATAATAAATGCCAGTTTTTAACAGTCTCAATAGCAAATCTATAAATACACCATGCTTGAAGTTGCTTCTGTAACATGCAGTTATTGGGGGAAATATTTTTCTTTTTAATGATATTAATATCTGATTTTTCTTATATGATTTCCAAACCCCAGAATATCCTGGTTTAAAGACCAGTGGATTTTAAGTCCTCAAATTGTAGGTTTCCAAATTAACCAAAATTTTTCACAACCTATTTTGTTCTTTCTACTTTTCAGATTTTAACGTTACCCAAATAGACATTTTTCTCAGAGTACTTCTATTCAAATAGTTTCATGGGGGAAGAATGGGTAAAGTATTATTATATCTTACTGTGAATGTTTTGGTTATCCAAATCTCACTAATTTCCAACGCTGCTGGAAAAATTTAGATATGGAAATCCTCTATAGCTGTCCTGTGGATTTAATGCTGCTCCTGATGAAGTCAGTACTGGTCTTGTTCCCAATTTCAGTGTGACTGCTCAAGCCAATACATCCAGAATTAGCACAGTCTGTGGAGCTTAACACCTTGGTCACCCACATTATCAAGATCTCTGCATCAGAGGGAGAAACAGGCTTTTTTGAAAGCAAAAGAATGAGATATTTGACCCTAGAGGAAGGAGGAAGAGGAAAATAAGGAAGTTAAAAATAAAGGAGGACAAAATAAGGGCAATGGGGAGAATTAATGTAGTTCATCAGTTGTTTTGCTTATGTGCAAATACTTGGGTTCAGATGGGAACTCCTTTTCTTAAGTCAGCATGAAAACTAACTCCAGCACAGGGCTCCATTGAGCATGTCCCTCGACTGGCTGACTTGCTTCTGTGTGAGCCAAACCACGGAAGAGTAGATGAGGGAAAGAGATGGAGATGCCAAATATTGGGATGCAGCTGTCTGAGTTTTCCATATAAAAGTCAGCAAAAGAGAGATCTACATACTTTGTAAAACTCAGTCCAGTTTCCAAAAGAAGGTCACAGAATTAAAACAAAAGGATCCCAAAGCATTTACAAATAATGACTGGATTGGACTGGATTGGAGGTTCTTTCTTACCTGACAGATGGCAAGCTCAGCACATTGGCCAATCTGGGGACAATCAGGCTCTCTCCCTACCAACAGTGGAGAGTATAGTTCATACTCTTTAACTATGTTTCTTAATTAACTACTTTAATGTAATTAAGCCTAGAAATCTCTTAATTAGCTTTTTATTTCTCAGGATTGAGTCACTTTCTATTCAGTTCTTTGATTAACTTCATGATGTCCGTTCATGCTTTCTTTTCTCTTTCCTAACTGACATTTCAGTCATTTAATATTTCATTCAAAAATATTGCTTTCCTGAATTCTTTGACTTTCTGCTTTTTCTGCTTCATAGCAGTCCTGTTTCCACTCCTACTCTGAGTCTTATCCAATACCTGTTGATGCTAAAAAGAAAATTCCATCAAAATCAGCAGATTTGGGGCAGGCTTGTTCTCTAGAGTATTAAATAACAGCAGTTGGGAGGCATGTGTGTAGAGCACAAATATTAGACTATGGGGTAATTCCTGATTTTTCCAGACTTCTTGTGTTCCTGAATAAATCACTTAAAATCTTGGAACCCTGAGCTCCTCAGTTCTCATACTAATGATGATACTCACCTATATAAAGCAATTAAGATCTTACAAATAAAAGGAGTTATACAACTTGTGGGAAATATTATTCCTCCTGAGGATAGTCCTGTAGCATGGCCTAGGAAACCGGAAATTTCTCAACTCTTATGTGGACCACAGAAGACTTTTTAAAAGTTGCTGCACTGTATTGCTTTTCAGATTAGTCATTATACAATACTTAGCTGAAGTCCAAGTTGGTGGCCTTCCAAAACTTCAAGAGCGTCTGCTCTAGGGGAAAGCAGTCTGATGATATCAGTGAGGGGTAATGCTGACAGATGTCCCAGCATGATATCAGATACTAAATTAGGGAGAACATAAAGACAAAAAAACAGGTTCCTAATGGTTTAGAGGCAAATTATGCAGCAACTTAATGTAAAAAATCAAGGAGTTACTCTTTTCCCTATGGAAGTGATGGTAGCATAGAAGTGTATCACACCATAGCTTGCAGGGCTGCACAGACCTCCCCAAGATAGCTCTGGAACTGGAAGGAATTGATCCCTGGATTGATCTACTTTTCAATCTACTGGAGCTTCCATGTAAACCTAGCACCAAATCCTGTTTTCCCCAGCAGAATGAGCTCAATCCAATGAAAAAGCCCCTCATGGACCTTTGAGTTGTTCAGAGCAAGGGACCGTTCTATAATGATATTATCAGAAAGTGGCAAAAGAAAAGAGCAAGACTTTTACAAGAAAATGACAAAAATCCATTTGCTGCTCAAGAGATATCATTGGAATTCAGGTACCCATTGCAGTGCTTTTCCAATAGGATGTCTGGTCAGGGAAAAAATAGGTAAAGTGACTCTCAGCAGGACAGTAAAGTTCTTTTTTATTTTCTTTCCTTTTTTTTTTTCTTCAGAATGGTTTCTTTCTGTAAGAATGCAAAGTAAAGCCAAAAGTAAGGTATCTTTTAAACAGACTTCCAATCTGTAATGGTGGCTCCAATTGCCAAAATATTTAAAAGGCCTCTGAAAGTCAGACAGTGCAGATATAAAACCCTTTCTCAGGCTTGAAGAGCTAAATGATAGTATTTTTATGGAAAACATTAGAACAGGACCATAAAAAAATGCAGGGATGAAATCCTGCCTCTTTTTCTGCTAAATTATCCCTTTCAGGAAGTCCACTGCAAGTTCCATTTAAAACTATTTTAGCACCTGCCTATAGCTTTTATCTAATTTTCCTTCAAGTTGATTCTGTCAGTTGAAAAAAAGACTTTCTGGTGGCTGAAACTGCGCTAGATTCATTAACCTCTGTGTTAATGCAAAACCAAAGTTTTTTAAGACCCTCCTTCCTACCTCATTTTTTCGGTGGATTTCACTGAGGACTATTTTGGGCCTTTCAATCTCAAGCTTTATTATGTGGATATCAGAGTGAAGGCAGTGTAGGGTCACTGGTTTCCTTTCTTTCCTAACAGGTTTGGAGACACCTGTTAGATTAAGAAGGTAAGAATATAAAGAAGCCAGGGCACTAGTAGGAAAAGGGCAATGTGTTTCTCTTACTGTTTCACTCACTGCCAAACCAAGGCTGTCCGCCTGGATGGTGCTACTTGTCAGTGTACACATCTCAGCCATGCCTTGGCTACATGTAGGAATGACACTTTTCTTCCCTTTTGTTTCTAATGGGAGAAAATCCAGTCTTCTGGGCCAGAAGCTTATTGTGCTCCAGTGAAGCGCTTGGCTTGAATGGTCAGGAGACATGATCTACCCTGTGGTATTCACCCGACCCGCAATTTAAACAAAGACTATGAGGTTAATGCTAATTCTCCTTTCAGAGAGAGAAAACCAGAAATACCTTTTCTACCTCTCCTATCTCTCTAGCCTCTTAGGTGACATCTCAAGTGACTGTGCTCTTCCCCTTCTTCACCAGTCTCACTCCAGAACTGACAAACCCATTTTAATGAAGAGAGAAGAGAAAGAGCTTGAACCTGCTGAAAGTGAGAAATTGGAAACCACTGAACATGAGGATGACTGCAGTTAGGTAATGCTGAAGATGTAGTCTTCACTTTTGGGATGTTGCTGTTAAAGTCCAGCGTATGCTTAGGCCAGCCTGTGTAGAGGTTGGGTTTTTTAAACATGCCTATATCCTGTATACATTTTCCTATTAAAAATTGCTTTGTTTGTCTAGGTTTCTTTCTTTACAAATTAATCTGGTGTTAAAGCAGCAGGAGCACCACTTTTGGCAAAGGATTAAAACAAATGAAAACTGACTAGGCTCTACTTTGTTAAAACTGATCCCTTAAAAGAATTTCAAAGGACGTATCAAAACTTGATAGAAGGCTTTAATTAGACAGATCATGATAGCCAGGTAAAACAAATATTATTTTTTTAATGCAGTGGTTTAAAAAATTCAAGAACAGGGAGGCGATCCTGGACATTAGAGTATAACTACAATATCTATACAATTACAGCTATTGGAATAGCCTTTTACTATTATGTCTGTCTTCTGACACTTTAGTACGTACACATGGAGTGGAGAGTTAATTAGACTAGACATTCCCATTAGCAGTTCTACAGAAAAGAGTGGAACTTTCACATTATGATAACAACAGTTATACTTTAAATTATAATAGATGCAGAAAACACTTGAATCTTCTTAATCTCATCTTTTGCTAGCTCTCCTTCTCTCTAATGAACAGCAAACCATAAATGCCACTGCTCTTTCTGCTAGTGTATACATATATAAATTCATATTAATTTATAATATAAAATTACTAGTGTATAACATAGTATTAATAATACTAACTTATGACAGAATGTCTTCTTGTTGCTCTGCTCTATCTACCCAAATATACTGGGTTTTGCACTTAGGTTAATGCTATTAATATATATCCATTCCTAGTTCCCATTTCATAGAATCATAGAATCATAGAATAGTTTGGGGTGGAAGGGACCTTTAAAGGTCATCTAGTCCAGCTCCCTGTGAGCTAAACATAAAACCAGAACTTCTTTAAACTTTTTACCCTTTCTTCATTTTTGGACAGTTTGTGCTTATTTTCTTTGAAGACACACTGTACACTTTTAATGCCATTTACCATTTATATGTTTATGCAATCTTACCTATGAATTGTAAGTTTATCGATTCCTGCTCTCAGGGAGCCTCTCCTTTTCCTAAGACCAGGGAACTCACCAGCTTCTGCCATGGTTGTTACCTTTCTCCTTCATGTTCATAGTCAACTCCTCCCGTTTTGATTAGAATCAAAACCAGAAGAGCACCTAATTTGATTCTAATCAAAGTGATCAACTTGATCACTGCTAATTTTTTCTGAGCTTACTTCAGCAAGCTATTTAAGCACCCATGGATGAGTTTTGTCAAGTTCAGATGATTTCAAAACACCCATCTCAGCTAAGGATTCTCATTTGTTTTAAGTTTAGTCTAGACTTTTATGCAGTATTTATCCTTAGGTGAGCTGTGTTCTTTGGGAATCTGTAGAGATCGGGTTTGATATTGAAATGTGTGAAAACGGCACATAGAGCTTATCTTGGAAAGGAAAGAGCTGGGAAATTCTAATTGAGCCAAAGTGTTCTAGAACAAATAGATAATTAAAGAAACCACCTGTATGTAATTGGAAGATAGCAAGAGGATGAGATGTGTTTTTTCAAGGAAGGTTCATATCAAACTCATCAACTTTCCTTCTACAACGAAGAACTCTAGATGAGTTAAGCAAAAGATAGCATAGGTTAACTCTGAGACAGATTGAATTGTATTAATGACAAGCTAGGAAGATGTAATCTTGCTGAAACTGTTATGCCCACATACAGGACAGACTTGGAACCCAAAGAGAAGGTATCAATATGTTGAGTGAAATGTTCGATACTGGAATAAATGACTTGAGTGATGGAACAGAGAACTGTGGTATTAAGTTTGCCAAAGATTAGAAGTTGGAAGGGAATGCTGGAGGACAGGATAAAGATTCAAAGAAATTGTTTCATGCTCTAATGCCCAAAGCATGAAAAAATTATAGAGAGAGGATCTTTAACATCACTGAAGTGAGAGTCCAGGAAAAGAAAGGGACTTGTGAGAGGAGCTATTTTTGTGACTGAGGTGTAAGTAACTGATATTTGCCCACAAATGTTGTGCTCTGTGGCAGAGATACTTGGAAACACAAGGTGGAGTTATGAAATATTGTATTTGTTTTTTCTCAAGAGGATGTGACACTGTCTCCAAGTATTAAGCCTCCAGTTGTCACACCTGCAATCACATCTGCCTCTCACTTGGAGCACTGATCCATGCTCTCAACTTTTGCAGTCCCTGCTTCTCTATCCAGCTTTGGACAAAATTCTGCCTGTTGAATAGCTTCATCCTTAATGCTGCAAATGCTGTAATTCTTAGCCAGTGTTAGATGAAAGCAAAGAGAATGTATTTTTTTGAAGAATTTCATGCTAGGCTTGTCTGTTCTCTGTAGACAGCAGAGCCAATGCCCATTTGAGGGCATATTTATGAGAATTCTTATCATATCAATATGCTAATTGAATTCCAAGAATGCTTCTGCAGACTGCTTCTTATGATCCATCTGCAAGCTGGAAGAAGTAAGACAGGAACAATTTCTCTTCTGTTTGTACAACTCTGATCATGCAGACATTATATATTATACATAACTAATAACTTTAAATGCTTAGTACCTGAAACTTGAATTCTAAGCTAGTGTTTTCTCACTTTATTTATATTTAATGCATTAAAACCTGTCTTCTGTTATAACCAAAAGATAAATCTTGTATCTTTTTTGGCTCTGTCTGCCAGACATCTCTTTAGCAACAGCTATGCTTATAGCTGTGCTGCTGCTGGTACGATTCTAATGTTATTGCATGCATATTCTGAGTAAAAGATGTTGTTTTCCTGAGAAACCTATTTCTGGAAGGGTATTGCCTTCATTGCATAGTGACTTCTACAAAACAATTTCATTCCACATTAGTTATAGAATTATGATGACAGAAAGCATGACAGTGAAATAAGAATCTTAGTGTTGAAGATATGTGTAATTAAAGATACTAAGAATGCATATTTTTAGTTGCTTCCATATCACCACTTATTAATATAAGACATAATCTTGTTCTTGGGGTTAAATTTTTATTTATTACAAGCTACCATTTGGCAAGTTCTAGTGAGAAATCCAGTGCTAAACAATATTACATCAATAATTTAATAAAAATTTCTCCCTGCTATATGTTTATATTTTAGTTCTGAATATTTAATCTCTAGCTATGCATAATGCATAAAAAGAAGGGGACACAATGTACTTGCAATTTAAGACCATAGTGGCCAGTACATGTGAGATGCTTCTAGTGGGGTCTGAAAACAGAGGCAAGTAATGTACAGGATGCAAACTCAATTGCAAAGTACTGAAAGCAAACTTTGCTTTACCAACAGCTTGACAAGCTGTACAAAACAGAAATAATAACTGCAATCTTTTTCTTTTCATTATGTGATTAATCTTGGTTGGTTTAGATTTCATTTCCCTGCTTTTTATTTCAAAGATTGATTAAAAGAAAAAGGGAATAAATCTTGATCTAAGATAAAACAAACGATGATTTATACTGTCTTGTGAGTCTTTTTTTTTTTTTCTGTCTCTGATTTTAACATTTTTTCCCCATGTTCTGACTAGCAAAATGCCACTACCAGTTTGAAGAGAGACAAGCTCATTCCTTTATGACATAGCAGCTATGACAATCTCTTTTATTGTTGCTTAATGATGTGTTCAAGAATGTCAAAACAGCTTGCAAATATTTCTGGTTTTGCTGTTTCAAGGACATGAAAACAGCAGCTTCAATGGTATTGAAATATTATTCAGAACAGCTTAATACTTTGGAGAATTTCTTGGCATCAATGTGCTTGTCCATATTTCTAGTGATAAATTGTCCAGTAGTCTTTGAAAAGTTAGTTTAAAACTCCTTATACAGTCAAATAAGCTATAGTCAAAAAATAGAGGTGCCATTTAATTGGATGTGGAGACTAAATACTTGGTGGTGACTATTTAATTTTTCATTTCTCATTCACAAAAATCAGCAAATAGCCCAGCCCATCATGATCTGTGATTTCCATTTGAAATGACTGTGTATGATTGCCCACTTTGATATGATATGGCTTCTGAATGGTTTCTTGAAAGTGGTGCCAAATCATAAAAATCACCATAATAAATGACACACTTATCAGCACATTTCAACAGTCAGAGGAAGGAATTTGCTGGACACACTAGATTAATTTTTTTTCTGGAAATAGAGTTTAAAAGAATTAGGCAAAACTATTATCTGCTCTCTCAAACATATAGTTTGGGAAAAATAGAATAAATCATAGGATTATTGGAAAATTCACGTTGGAAGGGAACTCAGAAGGTCTCTATCTCACCCTCCTGCTCAAAGCAGGGTCAGCTCTGATGTCAGAGCAGATTGTTGAAGGCTTTTAGCTAGCCAAGTTGGGGTAGAACTACCTCCCTCTTCCAGATGGAGACTGCACAACCTCTGGGTCATCTGCTCCAGTGCCTGACTGCCCTCAGAGAGGACAAATCCAGAGGTCTGAACCTCTCCTCCTTCAGCTTATGCCCAGAGTCTCTCATCCACTGACCAGACACAGCTGTGAAGAGCCTGGCTCCCTGTGTTCTTGATGGCCTACTCACCGGCTGGGGCTGCTGTTAGGTCCCTCACAAAGTCATCCCTTCTCCAGAGTTAACCAGCCCAGCTTCTCAGCCCTCCCCCCCCCCAAGGACAAGTGCTCCTGCCTTAACCATCTCAGTGGCTCTCAACTGAACTTGTTCCAGTTTGCCAATGGCTTTCTTGTGTTGGGGCCCCCAAAATTTGATCTCAGTAATACATCTCAAACTCAGAAAACAAACTCTGCCTTTGTCTTCCCCACTGTAGAAGAGCAGCTCATGAGGTCACTCTCTGAAACTTTCATAATGCAAATCAGGTCTCAAGAAGGGTACCACAGGCTTTGATTTTAGGTCTAGAGTAATGATTTCCTTTTATTTCCACACTGATGCTTCTTTTCCAGTTCTTACACTCACAATGTTTTCTTCCTCCAGACCTGTATGATAAAATCAGTTCAGATTTCTGTCTGCCAGCAGTACTGCAACAGTCCATTCTCAGTTTTCTTTTCATTAACCTGTACCTCTGATCCAAACGTGTGTCTTGCTCTGCACCAACTAACCTTGAGAACAGGAGATACAGCAATAGCCAAACAATATTGCTTTGCTTCCAGATAGTCTGTGGGGGAATGGGACCTTTATTCTGTTGCCAGAACTCAGTGCTTAGTGTCCTAATGCTGGCCTGACTTCTTCTGTCATTAGAGGTAGCGGGGTAGAAGGAAAGAATATTAGTTTGTGGAAGACTTATTAAATAAGAACAACTCAAGGACATAAAGACAGTATCAGAAGTAACACTGTCATGACTGTTTCAAAATAAAAGCAGTCCAAATTTGTCCGTTTTTTAGATACTGTGTCTCCAAAACATGCTTATTTCAGAGTCATCCTTCTCACTGTTTCAATGGCAGAAAAACCTATGTAAGGTTGCTAATTGCATTGGCTGACTCCATGCAATGAAGAAAGCTGAGTTTCTACAGCCAGACAAGCCAAACCTGTCCCAAATTGCTGAAGTCTCTTGGCACATGCTGTCTGGACTTCCTTTTCCCGGCCCATGTGAAGGGAGGAGGTGCACCTTCAGAAAGCTGTAGGAGTGCAGGCAGATCCCAAACTCTCAGCAGAAAAAAGCGAACAACTTGCAATGGGTGTTGTGGGAAAGGGAGCAGAGGAAAGAAAACCTCTCTGAAATCAATAGAACTCGAGGGGGGGCAAAATTTCACCTGTGAAGGAAGGGGGTGGGTGGTCCATGAATCTCTGCCACAGCACTCACCCCTGCCATGCTGTCTCATGCCATTCTAATTTGGCCCTCTGGAATGCAGAAGGGCCCTTAAGAAGGGCAGATTTTACAAAGTGGAGATGAATGTGGTATGATCTAATCCACTGATTTTGTTGTCTTTTTAAGCTGTGGAGAAGCATTATTATCTTCTGGTACAGTTTTCTGAATAGCCATGAGGGAGAAAAGCTGACTGAAGACAGTGCATTGCTATTCTGAGGGGTGAGAAGCTGTGTGGACATCTCAGTGCCAGTCCTGCAGGTGACTGAGGTAGAGGTACCTTTTTCATCTGGCCATGCTGCCCGCCCACTGTCTACGGCTCTACAGTACAGAAGTTTCTTTTCTTGGTCCCCACAAGGGTGGTTTAGCCTGCAGGGTTTTCCTGATTTTGATGCATTTATAGCCATAGAAGTGGAAAATAAATTCTTAGAAAAGGGAAAGGGAAATATTATTTCATACTGAGGTGTGAATCATAAAAGAACAACTTCCTACACATGCCAGTGGTTTACAACTGTTATATTTTTTATTAGCACTCTGGTATAAGTGCATTTCCTCCCCACTCCAAAATTTTCTACAACTAGAGATTTAAATCTGAACCATTCACACAGAGTTTTTCAAGGATCCTGAGCTCAGATTCCCACAAAATTCCCATTTCCATCTGACACCGTGTGCCGGAGAGAGGTTGGGATGGAGTGTGCTGTGTTGAAGAGGATGTTCAGGACTGCCATTCTGTATACTTAAATTAAAAATAGTCATGATGCATGCACCATCAACCATGTAAGTGGCTTTTGAATTGTCACTAGAAAAATATGATTATTCATTGTGTTCTTATACTTGTGTCTTTTAGATTCATATTTTCTCTTATCACACTGGTTAGCAAATGATCCCATCTGTGTGATCCCATGAACCCAGCTGGCTCAGAAGGCTCCTGCCTCTGGGGGAAAGAAGCAAGTGGGGGAGACCAGTAATAGAACTGCATTTGCCTCTGGCTCATGAAAGAGGCTGCTGTTCATACAGCCCTGGACTCCTGGTGTGGAGGGAGAGTGAAGCTGCTGCCTCTCTTCCAGCCTTGGCACTGGGGCTTCTGCATCCTGGAAGCAAGGTTGGGGGAATGGACATTCGTAGCCATGCCTTAGCCTGGCACAGAATAGAGTCGTGGCCAGGCTGAACATATGGTCTCAGAAATGAGTCAGATTCCTGAGAAAGACATAATTTAGGAGCAGGAACCCTTGTCACCTGGGTTCAGGTGACATGAACAGAGTTGGGAAATAAAGGTTGTGTGATGGGCTGAAATAAGAGAATTTTCAGGTTCTGTTTTGGATATGGCCGCAGGCTCATCACAGCTCTCAGTGAGATTTTGGCACAGTAGGAGCCTATCCTGAGCCTACCACATGGACCCTTGACTAAATCTAGTCTAGAGTCAGATCAGAACATTGCATCCTTGACCCTGCTCCATACACCTGGTGGGGACAGTTCCCAGATGAGAAAATGAAAGGACCATGGAACAGAAATGTCAGGTCTTCTGGGGAAGTAAGTGCCTAACAGTGTTATTTTAATTTCAACAGTCCTTGATGGATTTTCCTTTGTTAGGTTAAGAAGTGAATTTAGGTGTTTCCCAATTCCCTTTACCTGATTAAAGTATCTTTAGGATTAACTTGTAATTATTTATATTACAATACCTAGGATTCCCATAGGTGACAGAGGTATTATACCAGGCACTGTTTAAACAAGTGTTACCACTACCTGAGAGAACTGTTACATCTATAAGGTGTATTTGACTTCAGCAACAAAATTGCTGGAAAAATTTCTCACACTGAACACTTACCATGTAACCATGCATTTTTTCCCCTTTTTATTCTTTTTTTTTCCTTTCTGATTAAGGTTTATTTTTAACTCAGACCATTTCAGTAAAGTTAGGGTACAGTGAAGTTCAGCTCAGAAGTGAGAGTAAGTGGCCAAAATGGAAAGGAGTGGGAGCTGAATTTATGTGATAAACTAGCAGGGCTAGCTTAACTACACCCAAAACCTGATTAGGGCAAAGTGGACTGAAAAGATAAAGTGAGTACACCTGTCTCTGTTGTAGAGAAGGCTGTTCTAGTAATGACTCTAGAAGTAGGGTTGGTAATCCCCACATACTAGACTAGCAGACACAGAGAATTAGAAAGAGGGGAAAAACAGCCTTCATTCCTCCCCAGCTTATGAGTATTTTGATAAAGTATGAATGTGTCCTAAAGAATTTAATTTAAAAATAATTTAAAAGGTACTCTGTTATACTTGCTTCTGCTCCTGATCCAGCAGCTGAGAGAACACAAAAAGTGTTCTGAAGGAGTGGGAGAAAGAGGATAATGACTTCTTTATTAGGAGCCTGTTCAAAAAAAACCAAAACAAAAACTCTTAAAGGTGTCTGCATGAACGTGAATTCAGTTCCTCGATCACAGAGTGACTTGAGTTGGAAAGGACCTTAAAGGTCATCAAGTCCAACTCCCCTGCCATGGGCAGGGACATCTCCCACTAGACCAGGTTGCTCAGGACCCCATCTAACCTGGCCTTGAACATCTCTAGGGATGGGGAATCCACCACCTCTCCAGGCAACCTGATCCAGTGTTTTACCACCCTCATGGTGAAAAACTTCTTCCTAATATTCAAGCTAAATCTACCCTCCTTCAGTTTAAAACCATTACCCCTCATCCTATCACATCAGGCTTTGCTAAAAAGCCTGTCCCCATCCTTCTTATAGGCCCCCTTCAGGTATTGAAAGATGGCAATGAGGTCACCTCGGAGCCTTCTCTTCTCCAGGCTAAACAACCCCAACTCTCTCAGCCTTTCCTTGTAGGACAGGTGTTCCAAACCTCTGATCATTTTTGTGATCCTTCTCTGGACTTGTTCCAACAGGTCCATGTCCTTTCTGTACTGAGGACTCCAGAGCTGGATGCAGTATTCCAAGGAGGGATCTTACCAGAGCAGAGTAGAGGGGCAGAATCACCTCCCTTGATCTGCTGGTCACAGTCCTTTTGACACAGCCCAGGATACGGTTGGTCTTCTGGCTGCAAGGGCACATTGCCAGCTCATGTCCAGCCTTTCATCTACCAGTACGCCCAAGACCTCTCAACAGGGCTGTTCTCAATCCCTTGATCTCCCAGCTGGTATTGATACCAAGGGTTACCCCATTCTAAGTGCAGGACTTTGCACTTCTCCTTGTTGAATCTCATGAGGTTCCCCTGAGCCCACTTCTCAAGCTTGTCTGGGCCCCCCTGGATGGCATCCCATCCTTCAGGTGTGTCAGCTGCACCACTCAGCTTGGTGTTGTCAGCAAACTTGCTGTGGGTGCACTTGAGCCCACTGCCTATGTCGTTGATGAACAGGTTGAGCACTACTGGCCCCAGTACGGAGGCCTGAGGGACACCACTTGTTCCTGGTGCCCATTGAGACATTACATAGAAGCTCAGGAATACTGTGTTCCAGGTCAGTAGTTAAATATTGCTCTGGTTCTAATTATATTCTTCCATACTCTACCAGCAGGAAAATTTACCCCCAAAATTGCAACCAACAGAAACATGAGAAAAAGAACTGTCCAGTATGCACCTTGCCTGTCTCCTTTTATTTTTACTTTTTTAAAAAAGAATGATATACTACAGACTGGTACCCACTTTGAACATGTTTTCCCATCACTGCTCTACCAGCTCTGAAAACTGCTTTTGTTTGGAAATTGTTATTATCTGTTAGAGACTGATAGGAATGTGGAGTCACTCACTGAGAAAGGGAAACATGGTTCTCATTCAGAAGGAATGCAGCTTCATCCACGCAGTTTACAGCACAGTTGTATTTGAAGTCGAGCCGCGGGATCTTGTGGCGGTAAAAATTGTTGTGATTTATAGGAAAATGTCACTCTGGCTGTCTCCTCTATAAAAGCTTTTTACTACTCTTCTTGAATATAAATCAGAATTATGTGGCCAACAAAATGATGGTTTTGGCAAAATGTTATGAAGACAAAATATAAATGGGTTTGAATTGTCTTGGCTTTATTCTGCCGAGAGATATTACTGGAATTTATTGCCTTGCCAAGATCAATATCCTTGTCCTTAAAAATAGGTGTACGTAACTGTATGTCTAAATTCATATCCAAATTAATTTAAGGATGTTCACCATGAAGTTTACCTTCAAACCACAAGAACACTAGATCTTAAATGCTTGAAATGAAGCTGACAGAGTTTCAGAATCTCACTCTGGCCCTATTTGTAGTATCAGATTTCAAACTCTTTGGGGTTTTTGTGTCCTTCTAGGGGGAAATGTGATGGGTCCCAGCATATCTGACTGAAGTTGAGCAAACTTCACCTAGGAATTTAAGCAGGAGATGGACTTCCCCTCCCATGCTGCCCATTAGTTTCATTTCTAAGGAAAAATATGTGATAAGAAATAAGTCATCAGTAAATTCAGTTGTTTGTCATAGTTCACTAATTTTGCCTCTGGAGTGAAGCCACTACAGAAATGGACAAGCATTAGGGGAAGGTGACAAAGGCCAGGAAACATCAAAGAGAAGCGACGAGAGTTTGGGGCTACTCCTGCACCATCTCCTTCACAGCCATGGTGTCAGCCAGCCTGTGACATTTTAGCCACATGTGGTTCCTGGGTGTGTAGTCAATGCAGTTGTCTGAGGGTACAATATCTTCAGCTTGCCCTGGGATCCAAACAAAGTCCCAGCTCAAGTCCATTCTTGAGTGGAGCAAAAGGATTCATGGAGAGCCAGGGGCATCTCTCACTGTTAATTTTTTCTTGAGTCCTCTGGGGATGGTGAGTCTCAGTCAGAAGAGGATAGGGAGACAAGAAGGTTAGCTTAATCTTCACTTGCTCCACCAGCACTTAGGCATGATGTAAATAATGTTTGGAGAAACTGCTCACGACATACAGGAGCCTGGGCTAGGCAGTGATTGGAATACTCCCTTCTGGCCTGTATGAATTTATGAGTTCACACATCCTTCCCTGTACTTAAAAGACCTCTACTGCTGGTAGCTGAGCACCTGTGCATGTCATCTGTTTGTAATTAGTTGTACAGCACTCTCCTGACTGGTAAGTTATTCAGCATATCCAGTTCGTAGTGGTGCCCTGATCAGAGGCACCAGCAGAGATACACAAACCACGGAAGAGCTTGGGCATGCAATGGGAGGGCAC
Source organism: Aegotheles bennettii (assembly GCA_013398125.1). Classification (NCBI taxonomy): domain Eukaryota; kingdom Metazoa; phylum Chordata; class Aves; order Caprimulgiformes; family Aegothelidae; genus Aegotheles; species Aegotheles bennettii. The sequence continues at coordinate 8,790 of VZRW01011502.1, read as the reverse complement.
TCAAGGGACTTTCCTGTCCTACGCAACTAACTCCTTGTTTCTAAGAAGCCCGCATCTCAAAGAATAATGAGAAATATCATACAGTGGTGCAAAGGCAGAGGGCAAAAAAATCTACCTCTTGCTTCTGTATCAATTTCAATAATGTTCTAAAAAGTGAGACATAAGGAGTAGCCTCAGGCTGTGCCTAACCTTGTACTAAGGCTTTGCTCTTTGTTTGATAAAGTATCATATAGGCCAAACTAGTTGAAACAGGGCTCCACAGGTAGCTCACAGATGGAGCAAAGAATAGTTTCATGTCAAGTCATAAATAAAAATGGAGTGCAGGATGATTTAATCAGAACTGTGAACTGACTGCATAAGCCAGAGCTGATATGGACTTCAGAAGCAGCGTATAATATATTTAATATTCAGAAGTATGAATATATGTGGTAATGAGCCCTGATGTACTTTTATTCCATTATATTAATGTACATGAAAAGTGCTGGTATCTCTCTATGAAGAGTCATTATGGCAGTCTTAAAATAAACTGCTCCATTTTGACCACTCTGCTGAGTATTCAGGATTAAGTGATACAGATTTCTGACTTCTGCATTAGAGGTATGTTTTGTGATATGTTATATTTCTGCCTCAGGCTTCCCATCTGTGCAGTGGAGGTAAAGCTATATACTTTCTTTCTTTCTTCAAGGAAGTACTGGTAGGATGAAACAGTTAATATTTATTTAGGATTTTAAAAATGGAAAAGATGAGACAAGCACAAATTGCATTTATTATAACCATGCATTTCTTGCCTTACATACATAGTGAAAGGTGTTTCCCTTTGCCTCTATTATCAGAACGTTGCGACAGCCCAGAACATTCAGCAAAAGCAATTGCAGATGTTGACTACACCCACATATTTCTGAAGCTTTTGATGATAAATATGCAGTCTGCATACCTACAGGAATAAGCATGTACTGGTTCACAGAGAAAATGAAGATACAGCAATTTAAATCAAGTGCTGACGAATTGTGTCTGTCCCCCTCTAGGTATTTGCTGCAATAAAAAAAAGTATTTAAATCAGTATTTTTACTTCTTCCTCCATAAGACAATAGGCTTTCATTCCTCTTTCTTCTATCATGCCAATGTGTCAAAAATGTCAGTGTGATACCTTTCAAAGTCACTTCAGAGGGATCAGATATGGAAGATCAAAGTGAGAAAGAAATTGGAATGAAAATCACGTTGAAATTTGAATAATGCAGAGAAGTTTAAATGTGAAAACTGCTCGACTCCTGGAGGTTTATAGTTAGCTACTGTATTTTTCTGAGCACTGCTGCAGACACACTTTGTTAGCCAATACTTCTGGCAGGAGGGGAAGCAGGAATATGGAAAACTATTACAATATGGGGAACTAATATAAGAAATTTTCAGTCTTTTCAGAGACAGGTTCATGATAAATTTTCAAAGTCACACATATGATAGATTTATATGAGCACACAAAATTTTCAAGTTTTGGTCTGTAAAATTCAGCTTTTCAAATAGCAAGTTTTTCATTTGTTTGTAGGAGTCTGTGGTTCATAGACTCTGAAATTCAGAATGTATGTTTATTTAGTAATTAATTCCTGGATTTGGGAAGGAAATGTTACTCACTAAAATACAAAACTGCTTGACAATAACATAAACTGCATCTTGTTTTTTTCTTTCTGTCTTTTCTTTCAAGCTTGAGCAGTGACAAGAGTCACATGAAACCAGTACCTAAAATAAGCTTTCTAGAATAGTAGTTTTGCAATCACTGAGACCTTATTCTGCCGATAGGTAGCAAGGTCCCAGCTTCTTGTAGTCAGTCACAGTCCTGGTTGAGCTTTCTCTGCTCCTGTCTGCCTTGGGCATTTATTATTCTGATTTAGGCACACAGTTAGTTTCCTTATGTTTTAAAACTTCTTCAAGTAGCAGAACTAGGCACTGGCTCCAGTTTGTGGTTGCTCTCAGATTGCAGAACCTCTCTTTCTTCCTTCTGAGGGTGGAGAGCCTGAGATTAAACCAATGAGCGATATCTGACTGTAGAGGAATGTGATAGCAGAATCAAATTAATTTAGCAGGATGAGTACTTTGACTAGCAAAAGAAATGTACATTTGCAAATAAAATAATAAAAGCACATATGCCATTACAGATCTTGTTTCTTTGCTACTGGAGAGTGTTCTGTGATTTTTAATTAAGACACACTGAAGACCTTAGAGTCCCTCCCTTCCCAATGTCTTTATAAATGGATTTTCTAGTAATATCTCCCTTGGTCCAAAAGGTCAGATGAAGGATATTTTAGAAGAGCTCATCTCATGCCTACATCAACATTATATCTATGCTATCCAGTCTAGAAACAAGCCTATAGCCTACTGTGCTTCAAAGACCTACATATTCTTATCTACCTATGTGTGTGTGTGTGTGTATATATACATTGCTTTTGATTTAATCTGAATTTATGAGACATAGGAAACCTGAATAGAGGCTTCAGCAATATATGTATCTTAATACTAGGCATCAGGGAGATGTCCTAAGAAAGATTTCCCCATTTATCCTCTTCAGTGGGTGACTTCTGTCTGCTGTCAGCCATGTGGTATCGCTACAGGCGGAAAAGCATAGAAGAAGAGTGTACCAAAGGCTGATGCCCATTGCCTTGAATATACCTGAAAGCAGAGCAAACAGCCAGGAACTGTCCCACTTAACAGAATCCAATAAATTATCTCAGAAAGAACTCTGAAATACTCCTGAGGGCAGATAATGTGTATGGGTGTTGAGTTTGGCCTAAAGCCCAGCCCTATGGCTTCTCTTGCACAACACAATAGATCTAACCAATAGGTCTGTAGCTACTCATAACCTGAAGTGCTTTGTCTGTAAGGAAATGATAGAAGAAAAAGTGAGAATGTAGACTGCCAAGATTCATGGTGTTTAATATCTGTAGAGTTTTAACAGAATTTGGTTTACTACCAGGATCTTCCAGCTAACATTGAGGCACATATGAAGACACAGATGGAATAGAAACAAGTATTTCTGCTCGAAGTGCAAAGAAAGAAATCACTGTGATACCCAGTCTCTCTCCAGGTTTAAAAATGGCTAATAAATATCGGTGAGAACTGTATAATTTTTTTGCTTGACCTTTTTGTGGGTCACATAATCACAGTGCTTTCAGCTGTCCTGGCATTCCATGCAGGACTGGGTAGGGTACACATATGCTCTGCCATTAAAAATAGCCTTATAAGAAAGAAAATAGCCTTTTGGAATCTGAACTGAAAGAAAAATACATGTTTTTTGCCATAAGTTGACATAATTTGGCTGTTTTATTAATCTTCATAAGTCAAGGTCTGTCTACAAATAGATTAGCAACATGATACTGCTGGTAGAGGGAATCTGGCATAGACCTGATAAGCATCCGATCTAGAAACCTGTATTTTCAGTGCCTTCTTAATTAGAGACTCGGTTTTTCATGCCTACAATTTCACAAGCTGTAGCTGGGAGGAGTTCTGCCAGCGCTGGGGGCAAAATGTCATAAGTGACAGCATGACTCCAGCTGTAGCTGCAGAAATCTACATGTACAACCACTCCCACATCTGTCTTTCACAGCACAGGTGGTGGAATTGCAAAATGTGTTACCTGGTATGTTCTCAGGCCAGACACAAAAATAGGAGCCAGATTCTGAAAAGATGAAGACAGAAAACTCTGCAAAGCAAAGTTCCAATTTTATGCACAGGCTTTGAGGTAGCCCCTAACTTCACTTCCCCCAGGGATCCCACAACAGGACTGTTTCCTCAAGCTCTTATGGGTATGTAGCAAGCTTATTCTGCTTCATGCTGACTGCTTTATGGCCAAAACCCTGGAAGCAGTGGGGTCAAGTCTTCACCTACTGCCACAGATCTCTTATCAGCAAACAAGAAGCTGAGAGGACTGGTTATACCTCCCCTGCTCTCTTCTTATTCATTGTGTATTATTGAGATTTGGAGACACACTACAGGAAAGTGTCTGTCGAGCTCAAGTCCCTTTATGTCTCTGCAGGCTCTCAAAAGCATCAACCACAATATAATTTCAGGTTAAAATGCCATCTTAGAGGTAGTTGGCAAGAGCTCTTGGGTGCTGCTGAGACACTAGACTTAATTTTGCCACCAATTCAGATGGAGTGCAGGGCTGCTTTCCTGTCTCTGTTTGGGTTTTAAATCCTCTCTGGATCCTCCTGAAATAATCTCTGCCAGAGACAACTTATCACTAGGTATTACTGAAATACTCCCAAGGAGCACATTTCTTCCTTTCTTATTCTTGGCCTAGACCAGGTCACAAAAAATGGAAGGAATTTTAAAGAAAATTCCCAAAAGTGGATGCCAAGAATACTCCTCTTTTTGCCCCAAAGTCTCATCTTGCCCAGGTTTAGGGTAAGCACGCCAAGCAAGGCTTTGCTTCACCCATATCCCTGGACTGTTTTCCAGGAACAACACACTAAATGATGTGCTTTGTTCAGGTAAGATCACCTCCCTGCTTGGGGACAGAAGTGAGACAGTGCTCAGATGACGTGGAAGGCTGAATAGAGTATCCAGTCTCCCAGACATCCCGGGTAAAAACAGATGGATTGTTACTGGGAATTCCCTTGTTTGAGATGTTGACAGTAGGCTTCTACAGTGTTGGGGTTATATACAGACACACATACACATAGATATATAAAATAAGTATTCCACCTGCCACATTTTATAAAGACTTTCCAGTAACTAGTTCCATCTTCCTGTTTCCTTCACAAGTCCATGGCCAGGGAACCTGAGCAATACATGAATTTAAGCACTTTTCCATAGCTGCCTCTCCTAGTGGCTTTTGCCAACTCTGACCATTCAGCAGATCCTTCCTTTAGGGCAGGACCCCAGGGCAGTTGGTAACAACATCCTACCTCCCCTCTAAATCCCTGGAGCCATAGGTGGGAGCAATTTCTTTCCTCTTCCAGCCTTGTCAAGCACCTGGCTTATGGCTTGAAGTTTGTGTACTGATCACTTAGCCAGAATCCAGAGTAAAGTATTAAATATTTGTGATACATGGTAAATGAATATAAAAGTAGGTGAGGAAGGGTTGTTAATGAACCTTCCCCTAGACTAGTGGAAAGAAAATGGCAAGCGTGAGTGGAGGATTTTCCTAGAGCTGGTACCAAAAAATCAGTAGGCATTTGAAGTAAATTAGTGATAAAGGGCTCATTATAGATACTGGAGAAATTTTAATAAAATGAATGTGGAAAATTCCAGCTCTTTAATTTTTAGAGTTAGCTCCTGCAGGAATGCTTAGGATTTTGTCTCCTTCAGTATTTTAGCAGGCTATACTGTATTTACAGTGAACAAAGGTTTGTATTCCTTGTAAAGTAGAAGGTGTTTAATTTGTTGAGAAAATTTGTTCTCAGGAAAATAACTACATGGTTTTTTTTAAATAAAAAAGGTGATGTTTTTCTTTACATGTAGTAAACCAGATTCATTAGGAGCAGTTGACATGTCCCATTTTTTCCCACCATGTTTTTTCAGTTCTTAAGGTTCCAGGTTTTGATACTATCAAAGAGCAAAAAAATGTGCCAAACTTCTCTTATTTGGAAGACTGGCAGGTAAATTCCCCCTGCCTGGATAACAAACAAAATTCAGTCCCAGGGTCTGATCCTTGCACAGGGACTTGCTGCCCCTTCCAGATCTCCATGGAAAGCAGCTAGGAGCTCTGCGGTTGCAAAGATTTGTCATCACTTCTGATCTTAGACATGCATTTCAGATCGTATAAACCTGTGTAAGGCCGTTGATTGAGAAAATAGCACTATCTACCCAAGAAACAGGGATGTACATACCCTATTCAAAATTGCAGGGGAAAGGAGCTGCTAACTACTTTAAATAAATTTTACGTTAAAAATATCACATTCTTGATTATTCTGTGGTGTTCCTGTCCTTGCCCAATAAATAAAGTGAACCTTAATCCATATAAAATAGATTTTAATAGAATGTAAGAATGCATGGGAAAGTATAAACCATTTACTGCAGGAAACTTGAACTTCCTGTGAAATGGAAAAAAATTTGAGAGCAGAATATTAAGATCATTCATCAATTATATTCATTGGCCTTAAACTTTTTATTTATGGACAGTCAGAAAAGATGGGAGAGGTGCTAGACATATCCCAGCCACAGTGTATATATTTCCATTATTGATGCTAAAACTCAAGTTATTTTAAAGAGAATGGGTGCCTGCAGCTCACCTTCTGCTTTTAATAAAAATAGCATTTTCATAGAAAAAGTAATAATGGCTTCCCTTCATTCCTCCCGCTTCGGATTTTGCTGTAGACTTCAGTATTGGAGTAGGCACAAGGTACAAGGTAAGACTTCCTAATGATTACTTTTATGCCTAGCCATGGTAGTAAAATCATACTCCTTTTATATATTTGTATGTATATATACATAAAATGTACCATATACTCTTTGAAGGTCAGGAGAACATTCCATGAGTTATTGATGTGGTGGAGATACACTACATGCACTGTATATGCGCTCCAGACATATGAAAATAGGTGGAAAAACTATGATACTCCTTAGGGAGAACTGGATCAGGCTCCATATGATTAAAGAAATAGGTTAAACATTTCTGTTGCCCTACTCACAGGATGCCAGGAATATAGAAAATGTGATTCAGTGTTTTTCTTTGGTTAAATTTCACTTATTTATTGGACAACTAACACAAAGCCTCTGAGTACTTTGTAGTTACTGCAAGAGATTAAATGCTTACACCTGAAGAAAAGCCATCTGATCAAAGATCAGGAGAGACAAATATTATCAGTGATACAATCCCCAGTTGACAAAAAAAAAGGGAGGAAGAACTCTCTATGGTAGAGATTTGGAAAAACTAAGAGAAAGAAACCTCAAAAAATACTCAAAGAAAGATGAAACAGTTGAAATTAATATGACTTGCAAAGCACTCTGAGGACAACCATAGGACATATATCCAACAGAGAGGATCTTGCTGTGATGAGTGAGATAAGTCTCATTGCCTGTGACAGTGCATATACACTGGCTGCAAGTGCACAGAGAAAAGGAATTCTCTAGACAAACTCAGGAGGTTCTTTCCTACCTCAGCTACTGTGTATTTACGTGATTTATGGCACCTTCAGCAAGTCTAAAATTTCTGCATTGTATCACTGAGCAACCACTCTCCATCCTCTTGGGCCTACCTTGAGACAGTGCTACATGAGTCCTGCTGTTAAGAGGATCCTTTACTGCTAGATAATCACCTGAGCTGACAAAGCAATATGTTGTGCTGCTTAGATGCTCGAAGGAAGTCCATCAAGTGTAAGTCAAGTCTCATTTAGGCCTTTCTGCTGTTGAGTTTTGCTTTGCCTGTGTTGCCAAAGTCATGGAAAAGTTGACATTGGTAGGGAACTATAGATCTCTGGTCCAACCACCCTTCTCAAAGGATGGTCAGCTGGAGCAGGATGCTCAGGGCTGTATCTAGTTGAGTTTCACAGAATCACAGAATGTTAGGAGTTGGAAGGGACCTTGAAAGTTCATCTAGTCCAACACCCCTGCCAGAGCAGGAAAACCTAGAGCAGGTCACACAGGAACGCATCCAAATGGGTTTTGAATGTCTCCAGAGAAGGAGACTCCACAATCTCTCTGGGCAGCCTGTCCCAGTGCTCTGTCACTCTTACAGTGAAACTCTTACAGAGTTTTGGATATGTCCAAGAATTGAGCCTCTCTGTGCAATCTGTTCCAGTGTTTGACCACATTCACAGCAAAAAAAATAAATAAAATAAAATGTGTGTTCTTTAGGTTTAAATGGAATTCCTGTATTTCAATTCATGCCCATTGCTTCTTGTCGTGTTATTGGCCACTGCTGATAAGAGTGTGGCTCTGTCTATTTTACTGTCCCCATCAGGTATTTATGAATCGATGAAATCCCCTTGCATCTTCCCTTCTCCTGGATGAACAGTCCCAGCTCTCTCAGCCTTTTCCTGTGTGCCAAATGCTCCAAAACTCAGTTTGTGTAACCCTGGTCTGGTGTGTTAGCTTACGGTCTCTATACATTTTAGGTCTTGTCAGCTGTAACTACTGTGCTTAATGCTAAGGAGTTGTGAACTTGAAGATGATATCAGCAAAATCCAGGTGGGGATGGAATAATGTTGGAACTGGCCATCACTTTTGTTCTGACTTGCGTGCAAAGCTGTTGGTGTAAGCCCCAGCATGAGCGCTTGGCAAGGAAATCGTACAAAAATGACTTGCCAGAGGCTTGCAGTTTATCCCTGTATAAATTTCTGTGGTGAAATTTCATGTCTGCTAGCCAAGCTGACTTGTCCTTGGCATGTCATCGGGAAGGCTCCTTGCACAGGCACATCTGTAGCCTTCCTGAGATGACTATGCCAGAGCCTTTGCCATTGACATCCCAGATCTGCTTTTCATTCTGGGACACTCGGTGCCTTGGAATATCATAGAGTCTAAGAGATCATAAAAAGTGTCTCTTTGGCAATGTGATTTTGCATGGGTTTATATCATATAAGTGCTGAGCCTTATAGCAGAAAAATCATAAAGAAACTCCTTGTGGAAATGCACTTCTCTAACTCTGTGTCCTTCTCATGGCTTCTGATTGACCTAGATGGGGAGATGCTTTGGAAAAGCCAGAGTGTGTTACTGAATGGATTTACATGCCTAATTTCTGTCCCTAATAATAACATTTTGCCCTGAAATGTCTAAAGGCTGACTGTACAATGGGAATTTTGCTCAACTAAACATCACAAAAGGATCGCTACAGGGGCCATACTCACAGTCTAGGAGGTTCCT
>VZRW01011501.1:85969-124270 GCA_013398125.1 Aegotheles bennettii | reverse complement strand
CGGGGGGGGTCTCGCCTCCCGGCGATTCATGCCCAAAAGAGCGCCTGCAAGGTGCCCCCCCCGGTGCACATAACAGGGTACCCCCCATGCACAGGACTGCACGGAAGCGGAGGTCACATCACTCGTGCTGTCCGCCCTCCCCGCGGCCCCCACCCTGAGCAGCTCTGGGCTGGTTCCGCACGCCCTTGGTGGTTGCGGGCAGGTTGCACCCCCGTGCCCCCAGCCAGGGAGGCGGGCAGGGCCCTGTGCCGGAGGGGGACCCCCAGCTGGCAGTTGGGACGCAGGGGGTCTCGGCCGGCGGCTCTGGGGGGGCTGGGGCCATGCGGGGGGCAGCTGCCATCTTGGGGGTGCCCGCAGAAGCCCCCCAGGTGTTCAGCAGCACCCCGGCACGGAGGCGGGCAGCTGGCTTCCCCGGAGCGTCCCGTGATGGGAGCAGCAGTGCCGCAGTGACAGACACATGGCTGCGGAGCGGGGGGCCCGCAGCGTGGCTTCCCCGCCCCGGCCGCGCTTGGCCTCCCCGGGGAAAGCAAAGTGGGGCTGGGGGTGCCTGGCCCCAGCATCCCCACCAGCCCCTTTCAGGGGGTTCGGTGGGACCTGCCATGGCATGGCAGCATCCTCCCCACCGGCTCTCTCCAGGCACCCGATAAACTTCTGCAGGGTTATCTCGGCGTGGTACGCCCCTCGCTTAATCTTGAGAGCATGAATTGTGTCTGTACTGCAAATGTATTTTGTGTCTGTGCTTGTTTTGTTGTTTGTTGTTTTTTTTAATAATGAGTTTGTATTCCGAAATCAACACTAAATTCTCTTTTCTGACAGGTATCGTTTATTTCTCTTCCTTATCTCCATAGTAATGTGCTTTGTTGTGACCAAGTCCTTCCTGCTGACCTGCTGTTTGCCCATCTTTCTGATGGGCATGAGGTACTACTTCAGTAGAAAAGTTATCCTCCACTATCTCGACTGTGCGCTGCATACGGACATGTCTGATATTGAGCAATATTACATGAAACCGCCAGGTGAGTATCAATTCCCTGGAGGGAGCCTTCCCCCAGCCCTGCTCGGGGAACATGGCTGCTCCCTGCTGCTGGCGCCTTTTCCTCCTGTCAGCAGCACTGAGCAAGCTCAAAAGTCACCAGAATGCAGCTCTTTAGCCATACCAGGCACAAAGCCATCTCTGGTTTTGGTTTGGTTTAGGCTTTTGGGTTTTTTCCTTTTCTTTTTCCTCAAGATGTGGTCGCCCATGTCAGCTTCGACCCACCCCCAAAGTGCAGCACCCCTGGGTCCTGCCGCTTGTCCGGGGACTGGGGTGTGTGTGCCTGGGGACACAGAGGGTGGCTGATGTGGTTATTTACTGCTGGCTAGGGCCACCCCAGCCTGTATTTCTTGAGCTCAGTGTTTCTATCCTCCTCATGCTTGGCGCTAACTTTACAGCGGGAGGAGGGGGAGGTAAAAGCTCTTTTAGCCCAAATGTGTAGAGGAACCCGTTTCAGTTATTGCGCCCATTTTCCCATAATATTCAAGAAGAACCTTCTTTAATGCAAGTGCTTTGGAAGAGGCACAGATCAGGTATGTAAAGGGATGCAACCTGGGTTTGACATAATATACGTTCATCCTTTTGTTCCATAAATGCGTGTAATTAAAAATATAGCATCTCCTGGTGTTATTTGCTTGTTAAGCTGTGAAAGGTCTCTATGCGGTTATTTAAAAAAGAAGTAGTCCCTTCAGAACCTGTCACGTGGGGAAGATCCTATTCCCTTTTTGTAGGTGTGCCTCCATGTTGAGGACCAGAGCAAGGGGCTGTGGATGTGTGGGAGATCACTTGGGTTTGAGGTCTGCTTTTGGTGGTTGCATAGTACTAGTGGTGAGGTGGGAGAGCTGAGACGATGCCACTAACGCACCTTAGCTCTCTCCATCTTCTCAGGGTACCTGCTCTGTTGTTTTTCCATGTGACCGTATTTTCGCTGTATCATTGCTGCTCCCCAGGTGTGACAAACCTCTTCCGGGGCACTTTTAGAGGACTCATGGGAAGGACCATAGCCACAAACTTTCCTTTCCTTCACTTCTAATGTGCAATATTACATTTTTCTAAAATGGTGCTCCTCCTGTAATAAAAATCCCCGGATATATTAGATGTTCTTGCTTTAGGTTTTGTTTCCCGTCACAGTGCGTATCTTTGTCACAGTGTACAGATCTTGTCCCATCTTACTCACAGGTTGTGTTTCATTTACAGTGCTTATTTTTGTAAAAATTAAGTGATGTGTGGTTTGTATTTACAAAGCTTGATCTTCATTAAAGGTGGTTTCATCAAAATAAAAGGGTTCGTAGCAGAACGTTTCCAGACCTCTCTAGTGGGGTTCAACAATGTAGTATGCTGAAGAAAGTAGCAGGGGACTTGAGTAGAATAACAACGTGTGATCTGGAGTTAATGGTGTTTGAGCTGCATCACTCATTAGTGCCTGGGACTCGTATGGTCACGATTCAGGGCATGTATCAAGGTGCTCGTATTATAACACCAGCATATATAGAAAATAAAGGGATTCAGAAGAAGAATAAGGAATGCCCTCAATTTGTTTGGGGTCAGGAATGTAATCTGCTTCAGCTGCGTTGCCAATATATCTTTGAAATGGTAGCATTGCTTTTGTTTGGTACCTAAAAGGGCTGATTTCAATTTTAGAGCAAGTGTGTGGGCTTTAATTTCTGACAGAATTTAATCACGTGTGTTTAGGCTTCTGCCATGCCATAAAAAGCAGATTTATGGGTTTGTTGGTGCTTGTTAAACGTCCTCAATGATAGTGGTGTTAAGCAAGTTGGCTGGAGTCATAATTAGATAAAGATCAAAGAGGCTTTGGGGAATAAGGAGAAGGATGTCTGCGGGTCGGGACTGGCACCACCAGCGATGCCAGTCTGCCCAGTGCCATGAAGCCGCATGATGCTATGTGGTGTAGCTGTGCATGAGATGTGAATCCAGTGTTTTGCTCCTGTTTTCCCCAAAAATACAGTTGCTGGATTTCTTCCCTACGAGATCAGCATTATCCATACAGTCATCTTGGAAAAGCCCGGAGATCTGTGCACTTCAGAGGCATCTGTCTGAGCTGCCTTGTCTGTCTGAACGTACAGAGGAAGGCAGTGATGTGCAACATTGGCACTGCCCATCCCACCCAAAGGACAGAAAAATGACAATTAAACAACTTCCAGCTCCAAACTGCCTTTTATTCAGCTAGCTTACAAATTAACACACAGGCAGAAATGATTGCAGTGGGAATGAGAAGGGCTCGTTCTCCTGCGTGTTGCTCCAGCTTAGATGTTGGTGAAAGCATTCCCAGGGAGGTGTTAGGAGAGAAAGGGTCACAGCGAGGGCAGTCGGGCACGGAACAAGGAGCCAGAGAGGCTGGAGATGGCCAGAGCTCAACTGGACAAGCTCTGGCCATCTCCAGCCTCTCTGGCAGGACACAACCTGATGTAAGCACAGGTTGGCCTGGCCTTAGCTGGGAGTAACACCAGGCAACCTCTTGCTCCTTTGGAGAATCTTTTTTACCTGCTTGAGTATTTTTTTTCCCAGCATGGAGACTGGAGAGGGGAGCCCGTTCTGTGCTGGGTTTATGAATTCTTGTTTCTTAGGGTGACAAAAGCAAAGGTAGAACTGGAACGTGGTCTTAATGTCTTGCATCATGATGTGGATCGTGGCTTTGAGGTTTTGCTCTTGGCACCCATGGTACCCAGGCATGAAAAACTGTTGTTTGCAGAGAGGCTCCTTGTGGTACCCAGGGTTGGGCTACGATTGTACAGAGCATCTACAGCAAATAGCCTCTAGTAGGGCAGGTGTCTGTAGTGAGGGAATAATTTAAGTGTCAAAATGGGTCATGCTTTGCCAAAGCATCTGCAAAAAACGTGGGTCAGTTTTAAAACCAAACCAAAAGGACCTGCTCTGAAATGGGATGCCATGAGCACCCAGCCTAATGATCAGTGTTGAACACTCCCATGGGTTACGTCGTGTTACAGTTTTCCTTCTGCAGTTTGTCTGAACCGCTCGCCTCCAAGTTAGTTATTGTTTTACATTTCCTCTGCTGGGTTTTGTATGAACTGAAAAAATGTGTGCTGACAGTGATTTTGCAGATCTCCACCAGCCAAAATTTAAATCTTTGTTTTCTCTTGACCTCCTACACTTACGCCAAGGATCTGGCAGAACATTTGGGGCAGTGCTTAACTCTGAGCTCGTACGCAGCGGGGTGAGTTGAAATTGCTGTTGATTTGAAAGGAATTGTTTGTGTTGAGTCCTGTGCTGGGGTCTTAAAACAGGGGGCTGAATGGTTCCAACATCTTCCTGAGCTCATTGTAAACTTGCGTTTTTCATTTTAAAATAGCACTTACTGGAATTTTCTTTTTTTTTTCCTTCTTCATAGGCTATGAATAAAGGCACTGAGGTGGTAGAAAAGGAGCTGATAGTGGGCTTCATTGTCAGCCAGAGGAACTTAGGCTCTAGTAAACAAAAAAAAAAAGAAAAAGGAGGAATTAATTTCAAATAGGACCCTGCCTCTTGCATTTCTCTACACAAATGAGAGGAGCACAGCTGGAACTTCTTTTATGGCCTGATGATTTTGATGACTAGTCAATTTTACAGTGTCTCTTCAAGCTTCTGTCCTGGTCTGTTCCATTGTGTATTTTTTGTGGTGGTTGGTGTGTTAGAGAAATTCTTGCAAGGCAGAGGTCTCTGCTGGAAAGCTGGCTCTGATGGAAACCAGGGCTCCTTGCCTCCAGTGCAAAACTGCTGCTCTCCAAAACGAGCAGAGCTGGGGCTTTGGCTGGTGAGCTCGCACATCTTTCTGTGGTGGTTGAAAGTGTTCTCTCCTGCAGCTGACTGTCCTGGCAGGGTCTGCTGAGTGACGTGCCTGTGTTGTGATGGTGGGATCTGACATTTGCCAGGGGTTTGGGGCACCAGCAATGAGCTGGGTGGCTGCATTGCAATGATGGACAGGCAACCCAGAGAGCTGCGACTGCAGGACCTGGTGGAGTCTTGAGGGCATCTACCTTGCATAATGCAGCAGGTGAAGTCGAAGTGGCTGCTGTGGGTGTGTCAGGTCACTTTAAACACGCCACATTGAGAGCTGTGGTTTTCTGCAGTGGCTGCACATCTGTGGCTCATGTGCTTTGGGTGGGCGGGTGTCTCTGGGTGCCTGGTGCTGGGATGGGACATGTATCTCTGCTCTCCTGCATCCATCCAGGGGGGAGCAGAGCCTCCCTGTCCCACTGCCCTTTGTTGTCTGTACGTGAGGGTTCAAATGAAAAGCCTGCACTGATATCCCAGCCTCCCTGGGGGACAGGGGCTGCCCTAAGGAAGAGGGGCTGCAGGAGGAGGGCTCGTTAATGCTCAATTCCTGCTGCTCGGGTGGCTCATTCTTCAGCTGAGCCCAAAGGAGGGATGTCCTGCCCATCTTGGCAGAGGTTTTGGGATCACATCCTTCTGCCAGAAAGACACCAGTTGAGGTGGGGCTGGAGCTGGGTTGTGAGAAGGTGAGATCCTATTTGCTGTTCCTTTCTTTTGAGGTGTTTCTCACCTTTAGTGGGATGTTTGTCTGGGTAATGAGCAAGTATTTCAGTTGTGTGCTTGGGTTTGATGCCAGGGGGACAGAGCTGACACCAGAGGAGTTGAACCCAGGTGTTCGCAAGGAGGTGAGCAGCTGAATGTGAAGCCCTGTGGTTCTCAGGGGCTGGTGCTGAGCCCTGGGGGAGCTGTGGGGTGAGCAGCAGGCAGTTTTGGGGTGCAGGGAAAATACAGGGGTCATCTTGGGAGGAGATCTTCAGCCTGGGAGCTGCGGTTGCTCTGCCGTGCCCAGACCCTTTGCAAGCTGGGTGGGTTTCTCCCCACCACAGAGGCCCCAGGCAGAGGAGCTGGTCTGGAGCCCAGTTCTTCCACAGTCTGGGTAATGCTCAAGCTGCCAGATAAGCAGGAGTGCCACTGCCCACTGATAACATTGTTTGGAAAGAGTAGAGCAGCTTTTGCTTTGCAAAGGAAGGGCTTAGTTACCTGACGCTGGAGAGGGCTCAAGGCTGCTGCTTCCCCGTGGAGGAATGTGTTTTGGGAGAGTCCTGCCCCGCTCATGATGCCCAGAGGCAGCTGGAATCCAAAGCATCCCTATCTTCAGCATTTCTTGCTGGCTTATGCAGCGCCCTGACCTCCCGTATCTGCCAAGCCCCTGACCTGGCTGTCGTGTATCGGGATTTTCACACGTGCTGCTCCTCATGTGCCAACAGGGCCTGTGGGGCTCAGAGCTGGAAAACCCAGGGGAGAGGCTGTGTCCTTATCTCAGCGTTTCCCAGCTCTGCTCCCCACCACTGCTGGGACCTGCAGTCAGGTCTTGTCCTCAGGTGGTGGAGGGTCTGTCTGTGAGCATTTCACCTGCTGGCATCTCCCTGCAATTCGGTGAGGGTGCTTCAAGGGGATCTGCACATCAGAGATCTCATGAGGTGAGGTTTAGAGACCTTTTAATATATTTTATAGCAGGAAGTATTATGTCTGAAAGTACAGGGTGTTTCAAAAAGATGAACCCATTTGGAATGGCCTTCAATTGGGATCAGGTCCATCTTTTTGAAACGCCCTGTATTTCTGAGGCTGACCTCCTGCAGGAGAGGTGGCCAGGGATGCTGCTGCTGCTTAGCAATTCCTGTTATTGGCTTTGGGTTTCTACAGCTTAGTGGCACTGGAACTGCCTGGTTTGGCATTTCTCATCTCCGGTGCAGAGTTTGTTGGGGAGCAATAGGAAAAACACCTTATGCTTCCAAGTGTTAAGGATGTGCTTTGTCCAGCATTAGTAATGGACTGAAATGGGTTTTTTTTTTTCACTTGTTATTTGAGTCATGCAGAATGTCTTTAACATTAGGTCGCCTCTCCCAAAACCCACCTCTTCTGGCACTCCATCACACGTGGCTGCCTTTCTTCCCCGTGGAGGACCCTTGGCTTTTGCATCTCGTGCACTGCACAAGACCCACGGTGCATTGAGCCGTGCGGGTCAGCTCTGCTCAACCCACTTGGGGGCCCACAAGGTCTTTGTGCCCCACTAAAATCTTTATTACTCAGAGGATTTTTTTTCCACTTCTGGGAGATTTGGGTAGTGCAGAGTGGAAGAGCAGTGCTGTCAGCCAAGGGCTGGCACATGAGAAAACTGAAATTGTCTGATGAACAGAGCAGCCTGCTGATTCAGGGCTGTGCCATGCACACAAATAGGATAAACACATTCATGGGCAAGCCCGCTGCAGCCTTCCCCTCCTATTTATTTATTCCTGGAGCAGGAGCATGTGCACAAACCCATTCCTCAACGTATGTATCTGTAAGATAAAAATAGCTCTCACTTCAGATCCATGAGCTTTGGCACAGTCCCATGTCAAAATTAGATGAAAATAGATTTTATAGTAAATTTTGAAGAGCAATATAACCATTTCTTTTTCTCCATGCATTCAAAAATTCCCCGTAAAGGTAGTCCCTACTTGCTATGCCCATCCGTTAATGCAGCAGTATTTAAGTTGTAGCCATGACTGGGTGGATGTGATGCTTCTGAACATAAGCTCTGCCCGCAGGTATTTAAAAACTCCAGTACATGCAAGTGCTGTTCATTAATCTTCAATGCAAGAAGTAATAAGAATGGTAAATTGAAGATCTGTAGTTTTTTAGGCACAATTAACTTCTCAAGGCCATCAAATACAAGCCACGCCGGAACTTATGAACATCAAGAGAGCAGCAACAGAAGGCATTCTGTTTTGTTTTTTTCTGGTTTTGAGTAATTTTTTTAATGTTTTCTCCAATGTTGGATGTTTTCTGGCATGGCTGTGTGCCATTTTTCATAACTGTCTTAATGAATAAACCTGAAAAGGACTGCAGAATTTTCTCCACAAGTTTAAATGAAAATTAATTACTCGTATAAAGGCTTTTCAGTGGCTCTTCTTCCTTCTCTCACTTTCTTAGGAACGGCCAAGATTTAAAGCATTTAACCCAAAAGTCTGTTTCAGAGTTTCAGAGTTTCATAATAGCCTGAACTTAGGCTCCGTGACAGGTATCCAACTAGTGGCAAGGGTTTTGAAGTACAAAGCTTTGAGCCCCTCTTGACACTAAACTGAAAAATCTTATTCCCAAGCACATTATTGTATGATATTTAGTATTATATTTAGCTTCTTAGGATTATTCAGGAGTGTCCATGGTCAGGCAGGTTCCTACCAGTGTGCGTGACCGGGGCCCTAATACTTCAGGAATTATTGGTCGGTATTGCTCTTTATCTAAAGTCCTCTAAATATGTAGAAAAGGCAGTTTTTAATGTAAAAGCCTAAATGTGTGGCCTGATTTTCAAGAAGACTGTCCATTCAAAATGTCTCCGGATTTCAGAAAATCGCGTATCCCTTCTGTAGGCTTACATCTTTATGGTTATATTTCATTCCTTGGGATGGGAATGGCTCTGGGAGGCTGTGAGCCCCTTATTGTTTACTGGTGTATTGTGGAGTGCACACTTTTATTTTGGTAATGCAGTGCTGGGGATCTGTTAAAAATAATCACATGTTCGATGCAAAAAGAGGGACTTTGCAGGGTGTTTTGCCAGTATTTGGTTCCGTGAGGAGCCGAGGGATGTATGAGCTTTGTTGTTGCTTTCTGCATCAGTGAAACAGGGAGCTTCAAAGGGTATTTTTAGATATTTTTCCCCCCTGTTGGAAGCTGAGGAATTGTGGGGTTTTCCTGACAGGTGGCCGATAAAGCAGTGTTAAAGGGAATCCAGAGATAGCAGCATGGCATACCTAGTTTCTGTTCACAAATCTGTTACTTGTAACCAAATAATAAGATTTTTTTAAGTTTTGTTTTTTTTTTTCCTAAGAGCCAAGTGAAATCAAGAAGCCTCATGCCTTTTATTAAGGCTGCATCAGAAATTAGTCCCTAGTGGTCTGGTTAGAGCCAGGTACAAGGTGTGGTGTCTGTTACAGATGGCTTCGAGCTATTCTTTTAGGTCATCTAAAATTGCTGGACCCCAGCAATCGATTAGCTGTTTATGAAAGCATTCACAGTATCATTTATTGTCTTCCATAATTATGTGATGAGTCTTTTGTTCAAGAATTGAAAATTTTATTTCTTACAGAATAATTCTAACATTTATACCTGGGCTTCCCGCAGTTTGTGCCAAGCTGGGTTTCTGCTTTAAAATGGGATTCTGAGTGAAAAGAGACTTTTCAAAATAGCTATCAGAACACATGTATTACAGGTGGCTTTTTAACTGGCTACGTGAGGTATTACTGTTTAAAATTGGATTTGCAACAGTGTAAAGGCTGGCAGAAAAACACAACGCATTAGTCACATGTTAGCGTGTGCTACTTGAGATGATAACTTGCAAGGAATATTTGTCACTTAAAATTCACTTGCTCGCTTCTAGGATTTATCCCAGTTGCAAAACTGAAAACCAGAGGTTTTTATGAGAAAATGATTTTTCAGTCCAGGAATGAGAAAATGAAAAGGAGGGTAGTTTTGATCCAAATTAAGCTGATGTACTTACTCCCTCTCTGTTTTTTCACTATGAAGAAGCAAAAAGCTATGTTTAGTGGTGAATGTAAGACTTTTTCCAGCCTAAAACAAAATTGTTGGTTCTGTTACAGGGCAGACCCAAGTATATATTTAAAAAAATGCTGATTATGGTAGAGCCATGGTACATTCAATGTTTGTCACCTCCTAGGCAAATCCCCATGTTCTGCTTTGCATGGCAGTGTTAGATCTATACTGAGCCAGCACTGGGATCACCTGGATCCCAGGCCCTCTTTAAATTATATCTTTAGGCATTTCATACCAGTTTAGTTGAAGAGGTGGTGTCGAGGGGGACCATCTCCGAAGTCCCAACAGCTGGGACATCCCCTGTGATCCCAGGGAGGACTGAGATGTGCATAGGATCAGTGCCAGCCTGGCTTTCCTCTGTATTTTCTTTCCCAGCTGAAAATATTTGGTGAATTCAGGACAAATGTGTAAATTGTTTTGAATTGACAAAACCTGCATTTTTAAGTAAGTTACTTGCCTAGATTTATCCTCGATCACCAGTAATTGCTATACAAGCAGCTCCCACTCCCTCTTGCCAATGTGCTTGACTCCTGACTTGGAAACCGGCAGAGGAGATGCAAGTTTATTTGCTTTTAACAGTTGCAGCTCTTGGTCTCTGTGCTAATGCTGCTAATTGAAAAGGGGGGTGATGGACCAGCTGTCCAGCCATGAATGGCTCCTCAGTGCACCTCACATACAATACTCGTTTCAACAGCTATCAGATAGTAACATCTACTATTGGGAACCAGTAGCCTTGAATTTTTTACTGATTTTCTTTTTAATTTTTTCCGCTCTTCCTTCCCCTGCCACAGCAGTTCTGTGTCCCACTTTTCCAGCCTTGTGTCAAACTGCAATATTTGCATTTTTTATCCTTCGAATTCTGCTTGGCTCTCTTGTCCATCCCCATGTTGAATTCTCCAGTGGTTTTGTCTGGTCTAGTTTTTGCTTCATTCATCACTTCTGGCATCTTCCAGGAGTGGTGGTCCCACACACAGCATCCCTCTTTGTATCTCTCTGATCTTCCCCTTCCTCCTGTTATGCTTTTAAATTTAAGTCTCTTTGCTTAATTTCATTCTCTAAGTATTTCTGTTTCTTCATTTGTTGTTCAGATGTTTTGCACGGTGAGCTCAAGTATTAATTTTTGTTGGTAGAGTACTCAGAATAACAGAGATGAGAAAATAAATAGATGTCAGCACCACAAGGATATTGTGTCTGCTAAGCTGAAAACAGAGCGTGTCAGTGCACAAACCCATGTGTGGGTGATGGTGGGGGAGAACATTTTGCCTAAAGGCAAATGAACTGCCAACAACAGGATTTCTTGCACCTTCTTTAGAGCATCTGACCTGCATCACTCTCAGATGTATCTGGGCACGGCCCATTGATCTTTTCTGCTATGATTTTTTCTATAAAACCCGTTCTTCCCATTTTAATAGGATATATAAAATCACAATTTCTGTCAGAGTACAGTAAAAAAATTCCTTTGCTGAGATCAGGGCTTTTTCTTCTTTTTTTGGAGGTGCCAAATCTGTTCATCCTCCCTGGAACTAGGTAACAGCATCAGAAACACTGTGTAACACTTCTGGTGGGAAACCAGGGAAGACCTAAATCTGTAGTCTTTCAATTTAAAATAATGTTAAGTAGTAGAACTGCAAGGAGAAGCTTTTGAAAATAGCCTGGTTTGAAGCACCTGCGTTTTGTAAGCACTAAGCAATTTTGGGTGGTTAGTTAGAGACAGAGCAATAAAAGCATGGCAGATACCTGGCTGCTGTCTGCTTAACAGCAGTGACTGTCTTGGTAAAATCCATGGAATTACATTGTTAATGGTGGGATTTTTTTAAAAAGAGGAAAAAGCAAGGGAGGGGGAGGGAAATTACTGTATGAAAGGGATGCTAGTAAGGTTTTTTTTTAAATCCAAACTGTTTAAAAGGAGTATTTGTAAAACAACTTTTCAAGCTTTTGCTGCCTGTAAAGTCAATTAGATTCACTTAATGGCTATGAAAATGTATGTCTGGTGTGATTTCAGAACCTGCAAATGTTCAGAGGATAACATCAAGCTGTGCCTCTTGGGCAGTGATTTTCATTTGGGAATAAGCTATCATGAGGTTTTACGGGATGTTTTTGTGCCATGAGTAGTGTGAAATGCATCAAAGCATCTGCAAGGATTCTTGAGAAGTGGGAACATTTTTCATGGATAAGTGAAACAGCTAAAGAGGATTTCAGTGAAATTATAAAAAACAAAACAAAACACAAAACCCACAAACCTCCACCACATTCACAGAGCCTAAACTCTGGGACAGTTTGGCTTAAAGATTCAGTGGAGCATTTGCTTTAACTTGATCATGAACTTAAATCCCTTGTCTCTCGTTGGGAGTTGAGTCTGTACTTAGAGGCATCTTTCGGTACGGGTCCAGGTGCTCTTCTGATCTTTACAGGAGACCTGTGACATAAGTGGAAAATGCAGCAATGGAGTAAACCTTGTGTTTGCTCTGTGTGTGTACTACCAGCTGCCTGCAAGATGAATTTATGATGTTTTAGGGAAAACTGGTGCATCGGAAGGAGGAGTTGTTGCAGTTGTGAACCTGCTCTTAGTTATATTCATTCTGCCCTGTCATACGTATGGGGGTATGGGGGTTTAGTGTTATTCAGTGTTGTCTTTGTAGTTGGGAAAATCCACCTGATCCTCAAAATACTGCATTTCCACCCAGGTTCATATGGATTTGCATCCCTTCTGGCTGTGGCTGCCATAGGTGCTGTTCCCATTTATAAGCTGATCCTCTTTCTGCAGGCACCCTGTGGATGAGCGTGCCACTGGCTGATGGTACACGGCACGGAAGTATCTGCTGTTGCAAGCCCTCAGCACACTGCCCTTCACTTGCCACGTGTCTCCCCAGTAGTGTGAGACGTGGCTTGTCACCTGCTCACTCCATTGATTTATTTTCAGATCCCTGGCTCTCCTGACTGGTGTCAAAGCTGCGGCTCAAAGAACCCCACTCGCAGGGATGTAGGATGCAAGGTGTTGATAGGCGGTCGGTGCAGTAGATCTGAGAATAACTGAATCAGGCTTTTGTAAGGATTTTTTGGCCTGACTGGTCTGGCATGGTAGTCTGAACACATAGCAAAGGGTTTTATTTTTTATTCTCCTTTTTTAATTTTAGAGATGTAGAGATTTACACATGTAATTTTCATTTTCTGTTAATGCATCACCCACAACAGTTCCATTGTCTGTACCCAACAGATGTTCATGTATTTATGGATGTAGAATTTCCTTTTGCTGCCACACTAAGTAAATGTGCTAGTTTGAGTCTGGAGTAGTGGAGTTCAGTAGAATTACACCCAAGGCACATTGTCCTTGATGTGCTGGAGGAGAGACACAGAAACACGTGTTTAACTACAGTGTTTCTGCACTGTGGGACTGTGCTGGCTTTGCACAGGGCATTGCCACTGGTTTGCTGAGAGTTAAAAGTGGAAGTGATGTGTGGTAATGGAGGCTCACACTGCTTGGGAGGTCTTGGTGGGGTCTGCAGCATGGTGGGTGGAAGGAGACAATACTGAGGCCTTCACAGGCTGTTTCTGCTGGCAAAAAAGCCTCTGTTTATTGTCAAGGAGAGAGCGCCCATTGCAGTAGTGTCCCTGGGAGTCCTGGCTGTCACAGCGGCCTGGTTGCCTCAGAAGAGCTGGAGATCTTCAGGCACCATCTTAGGAGGGGTTCAGCATTTCCTACAGCTGTGCTTTACAAGCACATGGGATGGGAACACAGCAGCACCCCCCTCTCCTGTTTCTACCTGACCACCAGAGTAACCCCCCCCACTGTGGCTGGATGAGGGTTGGGTTGGAGGTGTGGGAAGATGGAGACACCAGGAGATGCCTGCAGCTGTCAGTGGGTCAGGTTCAGCCCCACAGCAGCACAGCAAAACACCTCAGGGTCAGGACTTGTGCAGTGGGGTGAGTGCCTCTTCTCCTGCTCTTCCTCATTGCTGGAGGAAGGCCTCTGGAGTTTGAAGTGTGATGGTGTTAAGAGCACTTAGGGAATGCTTGGAAAGTCTGCTTCCAGAGAGTTTTGCTAGTTATTTATTCATTTATTTATATGGGTCAGGAGTTACATTTGCAACAGTCAAGTTGCTAAATCTGGCCCTGGATGTCAGAAGTACATGGCAGACACCACCTCCCGAGGAAAAGTCCTTATTTCTGGGCATGCAGCAGGTGGAAACTGCTTTTTTGTCCCATCATCTTCCATGCCAGGGTGAGCATCTCCCCACAGACACTGTGCCGCCTTGATGGCAGCAGGGCAGGGAGGCTGTGGGTTTGGTTGGTTGGCCAAAGCCTGTTTCTCTTTACCAGCTTTATTGTCATTTCAGTTCCCCTGTTATTCAGTCATCTACTCCTTACCCAGAGGTTAGGGGTGTAGGTTTGACCCATTGGTTGGGGAGCTCATACTAACAGGTCTGACAGGATTGGTCCTGGTGAGAAGCACCCAAAGAAACACCATTGGCGAGCAGCTGGGGAGGACAGAGGTAGCGAGCTGTGCTTCAGTGTCACCTTCAATCCTCACCTCTTGGGCTCTTCCCAGTCCATTGCGATGAGTTTTTGGGGCTCATCTCAGTGTGGCAGATGGTGACTGTTCATGTGCTGTGGATGGGGTTCGTGTGATGGGGTGAGTTGGTCCCAGCTGATTATAATTGGCATTGTTGTTGGATGCCTGAGCTCTGGCAGGGGTGTGTTTGTGTAAGGGCAGCACTGTTTCAACCTGCTGTGCTAGAAAGAAATAGGAAGAAACATTTATTGCTCAAGGAGTTCAAACCATGAACCAACTGACTTCAGCCTGTAGATTGTACCAAATGTCTGCCCTGAACCTTTCTTTTCTCCCCATCTCCCTCTATATTGAGTCATGAATTCTTCACTGTGGTTTCAGAGAAAATATAACTCCTTATGACTTGCTGTTTCCCTCCCGTAGAATATTAATACAATGGAAAGTTAGAGGTTGGGGAGGTTTGATTCATGGTGTTAGCAACAAGGTAGGATTCTTTTGAAACTCAAGTCACCCGCAGAAAGAAACATTTTGAGTGGAACAGAGTTGTATTTGTCGTTAGTTTTAGGAGAGTATCATGGTAGTTCACTTCATTTGTGAAATGCAGTCCTTATCCATCAATTCCTGGTGTGCCCCGGGAAAGAGAGTGGAGGAGCTGTCCTGGGGGTCTGAGACTTTTCTGATTGGTGTTTCTGCACCATAAATACTGCTCACTGCTACACTGCTACTCATCACTGTTGCTCATTGGCTGCTGGGGTAGTCAAGTCTTCGTTCAGAGGGTTTTCAGGGCAGCAGGGATGTGCTAAGGGAAACAAAACCCGATGTTCAGAACCACTGAAACAGGCCATACAGCATGTTTTGGCTGAATATATGCATGCTTTACATGGCCTGCCTTACAGACATAGGTTTGGTGTACCTTCTCTACCTTACAGATGTAGATTTAGGTGTTTGCAGCACCACTCAGCATCTGCACCAGCACTTGGGAAGCCCCACCCCAGGCTTTGGGATTATATGCTTTAAATTCAGTTGGTTACCTGGTGGGGGTAACCTATTCCCAGGTCTGCTGTCTTTGATGCCCCTAAAAGTAATGAGCAATGTAGTCCTCTTCTGGTGTGTGTTTTGATTTGGGTTTTTTTGTCTGTCATGTTTTAAATATACAAATATTTTTAGTCCCTTCCCTTTTCACTATAGGTAGGTGATGTGGCTGTAAGGTAGAGGAGGCATCTCTCAGCTTTGTTCTTGACTCTGGTTTAAAGAGCTTGCACGCATAGGTGGGTTATTGTGTCCTAACACATCCTTATGCCATAGCTGGAGTTTGAACCTACCTCTTGGGTGCAATGCATCTTGCTTACCTTATTCCTGGCTAAAAGTGGTTGTATTCAGTGAGCTGTGTAGGCTTTTGCTGTGGTCATTTGCAGAAGAGAAGTTCTCCCAGGGGGTGACTCACCTTAAAGGTTATTGACCCTGATTAAAGCATCGTAAAACTCCTTTGAAAGTCCTTGTACAGGTCAGAATTGCATTTATTATTTAACCTTAAGTAAATGTAATGTTAGTTCCTCCCTTTGTTGTGAAGCATTTGGTGCAATACCTGTGTAGATACAGGCACTTCTATTGAACTAAAGGGAGTCTTGACTAAATTTAGACCAGTGAGTAATGATGGATGGCAAAAATAAGACTGAATCTATCCATTTTCCCTGGATGATTTATGGCTAGGCCAACTGCTAAGCTAAAACAAAGTCATTTGATGATTACTACTTGGTGCCTTTTTTACAGTAATGCATAAGAAGTAAAAGTCAGCCGGCAAATAATTCTAGAACATCCAATAATTGTAGATTTTCCATTTTTTCAGTATGTGGAAGTGGAAGGTGCTGTAATGTAGGCTCAGTACCCGTCTGAAAGCAATAAAGCCATATAGTGAAAAATTGATGTGGAAGATGGAAACTGAGCCTTAACAATGTCCTTTTAGGGAGCTGGCTTAAAACACCACCAGCAACACATTTTGTCTCTTAAACTAATTTAACTAATGAGAAGCTAATTGTCATGTCAGTCTTCTGAGCATTTTGTGTGAGGATGCAGGCTAGCAGGGCTGGCAGAAGGCTGTGATTTCTTTTTTCATTTAAACTTCTAACTGCAAAACAGTCTGAATTCTGAAGCGTTGGTTTACTTAAGGTCTGACTCTGCAATCGACGGGCTTAGTGCGGATGCTGGATGCATAGGGAACATCTACTCTGAAAGTACTTTAAATACTTTTTCCTGGCTTTGTCCATTTGTGCAGACCAGTCTATTCTGCTGATCCAGCTCCATTTAGCTGGGACTCACCATCCAGTTAGCCCTGAGGACAATGCCAGGCCAAAATCACATATTCTAGTCTTTATCCGCTCCTTTAAGCTATTTAATTCTTTGCTTATTGATAACAGTTGCTCACACGCAAAACCCACAGACAATGCCTGGTTTCTCAAACTGTGCTTTCTCTTGATGACCCAGCAGGTAAACCCCAATTGCTACATCGGTGGTTTTATCTCTCCTTTCTGTGTAGCTTGTCCTTCTTTTCAGTAGCAGAGAGCAGAGCGATGGACCAGGCTAAACATGCCCTGATAGCCAGGGTACTTCTAATCCCCTATAACTGCTTCTGCAGCTTTTTCTTGAACAGTTGTTAAATGTTGGCTTTATTACAGTCTTTGCTTTCCAAGGTGCATCACGGCCAGCAAAAAGAGGCAGATACCAGATTCTAAAGTCCTGCTGTTGCACTTCTTAATATAGCACCCTCTGAAATGTGCCGGAAGGGCTGTCTTTACCCCGTCTGCAGCATCGCCTGCATTTCTTAGCTGTCTCATCAAAAGCCTGTTCCTGAGATGTGCCGAGCACTCCCTGGGGCTTTGCTGAGCTCCCTGGTGCTGTCATGAGTGGTGACACTCTGAGCCCTGCAGGGCTGAAGCCTGTTAGAAAAATCAACCTGTGAAGTGCTGATGTGAGGTATGGCCACTAACATTGCATTGATCCAGACGTTCAGGCTGGATCCTCCTGAAGCTTGAGAGGTGCATGGTTAGGAGCTGTCACAAAGGTGTTTCGGAGGAACATGGTGATATTTAAAGCAAAGGTTTTAAAAAGATTAGAAATGTCTGCTGGGTTACATCCCCAGCAGTGACAGCAGGAGATACTGGCCGCTTTCTGAAGTCTGTTGCTGCAGAATTTTTTATTCTTCAGTCAAAATATTAGAGTGAAAGTAAACTAGCTAGCTGTCACCTTCTTAGGGTTTTTCAAGGGGATTTGACACCCCAGACCAAAATACCTGTGATAAAGTAGTTGGGTGTTCTTGAGGATGGACCAGCTCCATCGGGAAGCGTGGAGCAGGCATTGGTGTAAGTCAGTTCTCGTTCTGTTACTCTGAATTGCAACCCCACCACCCTTTCCATCCTCAGGTGAAGGTAAAGCTGGGCTGCAGCAAAACCTCCTGGTGGGTCCAGCACCTGTGCAGCCTGTGCTGCTGCTCCAGCTTTATCAGCAGTGGCACCTTACAACATCTACCAGTATGGACCCAAATATGCTTTTTGGGTTTGCACAGATGGGGTTTGCAACAGCACAGGTCAGCTGTTGCCTGCAGTCCAAAACCCGTTCACACCCTATGTCTGTCTCATTTTGTGCTCAGGTTTATCAGCTGCGGAGGCCACCCCTGGATTCCTGTCTCCTGAGCCAGTTTGAGACCCATTGCTGTTGTGAGTTGAGGTCACGGTGTTTCTGGTGATGAACATGGCACGGTGCTGTGGCCAGGTTGCAGGTTGGATGCTGGATGTCACTGTCATCCCACCGATCCCCTGCTGATTGTGCCTCTGGAGGTGTTGTCGGAGTATAGAGGTGGTTGCAAGTAGCTTCAGCGCTCGATAACAACAAAGGTGAAAGGTAGCAAGGATGGAAAAAAAGGTAGATGGAGAAGTAGCTGAGCTGGTTGCTTGGGACCAAATCATCCACCTCATTTCATGGTGTGTAGGTGATCTCATTGCCTGCTGCCCAGGTGCCCCATGAATCAAGATATGTCACCCACCCTCAGCATATAGATGCACTGCCCTGTCATCTTCCAGCTGGGAATTATTTATAACAGGGCAATGAATCCTGTGGTGGTAGGGTATGTGGAGTTATTTATGGGAAATAAGAGATCCCACAGAATTTCTAATTTCATGCATGAATAATTCTTGTGTGTCCCTGACATTTTGTGTTCCCTCACGCCCGGGTCTTGTCGGTGTAGAGGGCTGCTCATGTGTGTCAGGAGTGTTGGAGTCGGGGTCTCTCACCTGGTTTCCATGGCCGTAAACTATTCTGAAATGCCATTATTTTGTAGGAGCCCTCCAGGAATGCCTTTTAACTAAAGTCAGGTATAGAGTTATTAGCAGAAGTTATTGGAGCTGTTATGCAGCCCTGCTTGAAGCCGAGGGGAACTGGAAGGGTGAAAGGGAAAGAAAACTCAGTGAAGGGGAAAGATGGAGGTAAGGAGAGATAACAGAATAGTTACGTGCCTCATCAATGTAGAAGTAAACCCCTCCCTGTCCTGGCTAGCTGAGCAGTTGCAGGCAGCAGCTGGTACAGCTGTTGGGTGTCCTTGGTTAGTCCCTGCACTCCAAGTGCCCGTGTCTGCGGCCGATGTGCCACGGCTGTGCCCTGAACTCCTCCCGCTGGCAGCATTCACACCGCAGCCACGCTCTCCCCACCAAAGCCTCCTTTCTCCCTTGACACTGATGTAACTTGGCTGGTCTGCCCCGCATTTCACTGAGGATGGAGGGGAAGGAGGAGGGAGAGTTGCCTCTGGTGCTGCGTTCCTCGGTTCCCTCTTCAAATCCCAGACGGGTTAAAAGGGCAGGGATTTGAATGGCATCAGCAATACACGGCCGGGGCACAGCCAGCTTTGGGCTGGGAACTCTGTCCACTTGCTGCCACACACTCACTTAAAGCGATGTATATAAATAATGCTGGCAGGAGGAGAGACACTGAACTTTGGGGCTTTTTACTCTATTCTCTATAAATAAGCAGTAATTGCACAGCACCGTGTCCAGTGCAGGACACCCCTGCTCCCCTGTACCGCCTTGCTCAGACCACCCCTGCTCAGCAGACAGGGCTGCTGCTCTGGTCAGAACCACACCGAGAGGTGGCACTGGGTGCTGAACAGGTGTCCCCAAGGGCAAGGATTTAAAGCTCCATGATGCAACAGCGTGTTGAGTGTGCCTGACCTGGCCTGGCTGTGCCGTGGTGTTCACCGGGCTGTGCCATGGTACGTCAGCAGGTCACAGGGGGGAGGCTGGGGGCACGTGGGTCTATAGGCTTAGGGAGCCTGTCGGGTTTGGCAAGCTGTTGTGTAGGTGTAATTAAGAGCAAGGGACAGAGGCAATTGCAGGTCCTGTCCAATGGGAAGCACTGAGATGACTTTAGGGATTTTTTTGTTTGTTTGTTTGTTTTTTCTCCTTTTGCCCCTTTCTAGCAGCCTGAGGGAAAATCCAGGCTGGAGGGGGATGTTTGCCCTGCACAGGATGCTGGTCCTCCCAGCAAATCCCTGAAGGCACACACCGAGCCTGTGGGCAGCTCCATCCCCTCCCAGAGCTCACTCCTGGCCTGTCCAGAGTTTCTCTGATAGCAGCTTCCTTTTCTTAGGTGGGGAAGGCTGATGTCTCATTTTCCTTCTCTCCTTTAGCAGTACTCTGCTATCGCTTTTGGCTCCAATCTTTCCACCCATCCACCCACTGGCCTTTTATTCACCAAAGGGTGTAGAAGAATTTGCAGCAAAAATAAATGAATTTATTTTCACCCACCAGGCTATGCTGCAGGAGAGGGGTGGGCGGTTTAGAAGAACACTCTCTTTTGGTCCTCACAAGCTGGGAATCATCTGTAAATTTCAAGCAGAAAGACACCGCCATCGGATGTGCTTTCAGGCCCTGGGTGCCATCAGCTGAGGAACCACATCTGATGCTGCTGGGTTATTCTGTGCATTTCTTTGTGTAGTTTCACTATCACAGCAGCTCCTTCTGTGTCCAGTAATGTCTTAAATGTATCTTAAGTGATGGTCCTGTAGGAGCAGGAGGCTTCGCAGGGGTGAAGTCCAGGTTGGTAGGCAGCTACGTGGTTTGACTTACTGCCTGATAAGCTGGTCCAGTTTGTTGCCCAGAGTATGGAAAGATGTTGCTGAAACACAGACAACCATAGACAAGGATTGAAGGATCAAATAGAACCACATGCATCTTGCTGTGCCAGGTATTCAGTTTCAAGGAGGCAAGAGATATGGGAGCCCTGGCTTCCCTTTATCTTACAGTGCATCTTGTAGGTCTTGTTTATCCCACCGTGACATCTCTCCTCAATGCTCTTGGTCACAAGCAGAACAACCTGCCTGATGTACAACTTGCACCAGTGTGTGCACGTCCTCTCATTTTGTCCTGTGACTCATGGACTTAAGCACAGCAGAATCCTTGTGGCATGATTAGACATGGAGATACCTTGGGTGGGTCTTTCAAGGGAAAGATGTTACCCTCTGGAGCTCAACTTTTTCTCTCGAAACCTGTCCACTGTTGACCTGGGCTTCCAGGCTGACCACTGTCAAGGTGCGGGAGGAACCAGGATAACTTCACCAAATCTGTGAAGCATGAACAACCCAAAATCATCTTCCTTGTTACACACATGGCAGCTGTCTTGTGCCTTTTTCATAGATGAGTGCATCCTGAGTTTTCATTTTCATAGAATGATTTGAGTTGGAAGAGACCTTTAAAGATCATCTGGTCCAAGCCCCCTGCCATGGGCAGGAACATCTTTCAATAGATCAGATTGCTCAAAGCCCCATGCAACCTGACCTTGACACTTCTAAAGATGGGGCACCCACAGCTTCTCTGGGTAACCTGTTCCAGTGTCTCACCCTACCTCATTGTAAAGAATTTCTTTCTTTATTATGGCTTTTGCCTGCGAGTTCCTGAAGTTGAGGCTCTGTGGAGAGGC
Source organism: Aegotheles bennettii (assembly GCA_013398125.1). NCBI lineage: Eukaryota > Metazoa > Chordata > Aves > Caprimulgiformes > Aegothelidae > Aegotheles > Aegotheles bennettii. The sequence goes on along the minus strand of VZRW01011501.1, from coordinate 103,235 downwards.
AGTGGGCTGGGGGTGCGGAGGGAGCTAAGCAAGGTGGCAGTGGGCTTTCTGTGACTGCTTCTCCTCACCTTTGCCCATTGCCAACCTGGAGGGGCTGGGGTGGATTGGGAGGCATAGGACAGTGCTGCAAAGAGGTGTGGTGTCTGGCTGAAAACAGCTAATGCCTCCAGTAGGCACCTCCAGTACTCCATAGTGGTATTCACAGGACAGCTGGAGTTAAATGCAAGATGTCCACAATAACAGACCTTGGAGAAGCTTTTCTTGCAGGGTCAAAACCAAGAATAGCTTAGGGCAGGGTGAGCTGGAAGGGCTTTGGATGTGTGTAGCAATGAGTGATGGAGGGAACCCCAGAAGATGTAGACAGAGACGCTGCCACAAGATGAGTATCTGAAGGACAGGAAGAGTTGTAGCTGTCAGGGTTTGTGTTTATCTTTGCAGCAGTGATTATTTTCAGATAGCAATGTGAGAGTAAAATGTCAGCTCCTGCTATTGATAGCACTGCGAACATCAAGGCTGTTGCTCATTACTGGCAGGTGAGGTGAAGTTAATTTTATTTCATCCAAGGTATGAAAAAGTACAAAACCAAGACAGGCTTTGAGTCAATCCTGTTGGTCCAGAAAAGATGGAAAGGGACCTCACCCCATCGCTGTGGGGTGGAAGTATGAGGTGGTTTTCTCCGGGTGCTTCCATCCTGCTCCAGTTGAGTGCTGCTGTAGGAGTGGAGAGATACAGTGAGGAGCTGCAGCTGGATCGGGTTGCTGAAAACATGGTGAGTTCAGGTAAACAGCAAACCAAAGACCTTCAGGTTCCTGCTCTGAAACCAGAGCGTTTGCCCAGAGGAGAGAAGGTCTCAACCCAAGGTCAGCAGCATGTAGTGGGATCCCAAAACAGCTTTCGGTAGCAAATCCCCATCCAAAGGGGTGCAGCTCCCTGGAGATGGGATTTGACAACCTGCATGTGGCCACCTTTGGAAACTTGAGGTGTCTTTAGCAGGCTGAAGGATCTGGCAACTGGGGATGCTCAGAGCAGGCACAGACACGGGATGGGTGACAGAGTGAAAGTCTTGGGGATTGATGGTGCTGGTGTAAACAAGAACTGAATACAACTCTCATTGTTTGAGCAGATGTGTCCTGTCTGCTGCTAATTATAAGTGTTGCGTGCACAACACACACTGGGACATGTGCCAGATACTATTTCTTTTCACGTTGAACTCAAGATCATTATAATTAAGCTTTAAAGTTGTAAGTAAAAACTAGCATAGAGTGTGGGTTTGTCATCATGCTGCTTGCAACCAGGCTGGTCCCCTCTGGGATGGATGGGTGTGAGGGTACAGCCTCCGTCCTGGAGAGTGGTTGGAGCAGGGCTGGGGATATGGAGGGCCTTGTGGGCTCTGCTGTGCTGGGCATGTCCAGAATTGGGGTTTAAATAGGCAGAAGACCCAAAAATACTGGAAATGTGCTGTGTTACAAAGGTGGGAAGGGTTGCTGAGTGAGCTTAGTGGCTTCCTTAGGCTTGGTGGGCACAGAGGAGAGGTGCTTGCTAAGAAGGGAAAATCAGGAATAAAAGTGGGAAGCAATCACGTAACCTCAGGCTGAGAGAAACCTGGATTGATATCTCTGAGAGTTCCAGGAGTTGCCGGGTGCAAGGCTGGGTGACAGGGACATGGTGGCTGTGCCAATGGCCACGGCTTAGTGGGTACTGGTGCCGGCTGCTTGTGGCACTTTCTGAGGCTGCCCCAGGACTATGTGGGTGCTGGGGACAACACTGCGTGTCCCTGGGGGAGCATCCCACCTCTGCTCCCCGAACACGGGGAGACTCATGAACCCCCTTTTTGGGCCCTGCCACGGGAGCTGAAGTTGGTGGTTGTGCATGTGGGGTTGAGGATCACCATGGCCTTGATCTCGTGGTGTGCTTCCCTTGTGGCCAGAGATGTGGTGGATGGGCTGGGGAGGTCCGTTGGGTGAAGTGAGTTGAAAACAAGGAGCAGAGAGCAGTGAGCTCTCAGCTCCACGATTTGTATTCAAAGGGAAAGCGGCTGCTGGGTTTCAGTGCTTGTAGGTCTTCATCTGAGGTCATGTCTGAATAAATTACGTTTCAAGATCCAGGCGAATGCAGGGGAACAAGCTGCACTGTCAACGTGGCAGCAGAGGAGAGACGTTTTAACTGCTTGTGATAAATGGGTCAAGATGGGTCCCAATGTTTTAAAAATTAGCTGTTGACCTAGATAGCGACAGCATAATGACTTGCTTGCAGTGGGAACAGGAATGAGCATCACTGGAGCTGTGCGTCACTCTGAAGGTGGGGATGAGCCCAGAGTGTTGGGTGGAACCTGGGCTGTGGGCAGGTAGAACCTGGACTGTGGAACCAGGTGCAAACCATGCTTTGTTTGTACCCAGCTTTTCTGCAGCAGCCAGGCTGTGCTGTGGGGAATCACAGAAGACCTCAGCTGTCTCTTTCAGATGGCTTCACTGAGTCTCAAGGTGTGTTTGTCCTGCAGGCAGCAGCTGGGCAGGCACCTCCTGCCACCTGTGCTTTGCTTTCCTCCAGTAATGAAGGACTCCGAGTTGCCTTATTCTCACCCCCCCATTTTGTAGGAGCATCAGGGCAGTTAGCAGCCTTGATGCTAAAGGTGGAGGTGCTGCCCAAGTCGGGTTTCCTTCTGCTTAGCGCTGGGGAAGAAGGCTGCCGCCTGCAGCAGGTCACAGTGTGCCAGGGTTTCTCCTGTGGTGGGATCCTCTTCCTATGGGTGAAGCCATGCTCCTCCTTGGGCATGAAAAGTCAGCACTTTGCTTCTCCACGAGAGGCCTATCAGTGCCCCTCGTTAGCTGCTGTAATTGAATATCTGCTTTCTTGGGTGTTAATTAAGCAATGGCCAAGCTAAGGTCACAGTTGCCCTGTGCTGACAACATTGGTCTTTTCAGTTCAGTTGGAGACCCTTTTTTCTTCACCAGGATTTTCTGTGATGATACTTTGTTAAGGCTCGAGTAATTTGTTACTTGAAACTTAATTTTTTAAGTCCCCTTGCTGGTGGGGCCAAGTGATGCTGTAACTCCAGAGTTACAGCAGGTTTGAATTGCTCCAGCTTTAACATCTATTGGCCAGTACAAGCAGTGGGATGGGGTGATACTGATACTTCTCTCCAGCAAGGTCCAGTTTTATCTGAGCTTCATAACTGGGGCTGTGGTTGAAGTGCCTGGGACCCCGGGGTGCTCTCCCCAAGTCCAGCTGGGTGCCCTTCAGTCTGCTGGGCTTCGGTTCGATGGGTTTTGCTTTGGCATCTTGAAGGCAGCATCTGCCCCAGCAGGCTTCCAGCCCCATTGCAGAGCAGCAGTGCTGACCTGCTGCATCCCAAAAGTTCATTAAGCCACATCCTCCTTCTTGGAGCAGCACAGACGTTGCTGGGAAGCAGTTAAGGATGGGCTGGTTTTGCTTGCTGAAGCACGACGTGGTTGGTTTTGGCCCTAGGTGCTTGAGCACCATGTTTCCAGCTCACAAGATGCTCTCGCCTGGCACATGCCAGCAGAAGAGGAACAGCAGTTCCAAAGTAAGGGGAGCCTGTTCATGAGCCCCCCAGACTGCAGGGGAAAAAAAGGAGTGGGTGAGCCTGTTCCTGGCTGTGCACAGGAGATGCTCTTTCTGGGGGGTGGATCCTGCATTCTCTCCTGTTTGTGCTCACTGGCTTTTGTGATCCTGGTTTCTCATCTTGCTGCACACTTTGGATTTTCTATTGGAAAGATGTCTTGGGCAAGTCCTGCGCTGAGCCCCTGAAGTCTGCGAGGGGAGGCTGCACGTACATACCCAGGCATGCATGCGGGGAGGTCAGAAACAAGCCAGGCCTCCTGGGTTGGAGGAGCAGGTGGCAGGAGGATGCTGCAGAGAGGCCAGGTCCTCGTGTTGCCCCTGCATGCATGCAGCAGTGCTCACTGCTCTCTGGTTTCCCTCGGGATGCAGCAGCCAGCCCTGTTTGTCTGGCAAGGCTGTGGTCGTGGCTGTGGACAAGCTTTGGCTGAGGGCACGGTGTCCCTGGGGAAGAGGGATAGTCTTCCTCTGCTCCTGGGGCTTGCAGAAATTTCTCTGCAGTGGATTGCCTTTCCCATGGCATCTGTCTTCCGTAGTGTTTTCCATGCTCCTTCCCACACTATTTGCATTGGTGGAAAGGTGCTGAGATCTAGGGAGGGGAAATGGCTGTGCCAGTGCCAAGGTGCCCAGGGCTGGGTGTCTTTGCCCCATTCCCTGGGAGCACTGAGCCATCAGGGCTGCTTTTCATTGCACTCAAAAAGCAACATCCTTATGAATCCCAGTAAGGGCTTGGGACCATGGCTGGGTGTCGGGACCATGACAGGCACAGGTTTTCCAGACCTAGAGAGGCTCAACCACCTCCTCATGTCCCAGCCCTGTCTGCTGTGCCCTGGCACAGGGACTCTTGCTCTTGTCCTCCTCCAAGCTGGCTCCCTGCCCCACAGCACTGGGGGAAGGGACTCAGCTTTCCCTTTCTGTCACTGGCATCTGGGTCACATCCTGCCCTCCCCAATCACCAAGAATGCTTTGTGCACCACCCTGTGCTTCTCCATGGGCTCCTTGTCTACATGTCCTGCTTGCTTTGGAGACCGCAGGTCTGTCCAGAACACATAGGTAGCCCAGTCATGCACTGCCCTCACCACAGGCAAGGTATTCACCTGGACATGAGAGCCTCTGGGAAGTGTGGCTCCTAGTGGAGGAGGAGTTTGGCAGCAGAGCACACAGGGGCTGCCTGTGCTGCTGCTGGGTCTCGGGGTGCGATGCAACGAGCAGCCAAAGATGGGTTGTGCTGTTCTGGGAGGGATCTAGGACTCACTGCAGTGAAGCTGGTGGTAGGACAGGAGAGCGTGACTGCAGGTCAGAAGTTGCCCATCATATGCCACCATGAGTTGAGGATCATTACCAACCTGTGATGGCAGCCAAACGTGCTGTGTAACATTCATTCCCATGGAACCTCATGTGTTGCTTCTTAGTGACTCTCCTGTGCATTTTCTCTGGAAATCAACATTCCCTTCACAGGGTCAAGGGAAAAAAAGTTTGTTCCTTACTTATGGTGGTCCATAGTCCCCACGTGTGACAGGGAGGTGATTTCTGTCCCCAAGCCTGGCTCCTGTCAGCGTGTTTGTAAGTGAGTGCCTTGCTCGTTTAGCCTGTCTGAGGCGGCCGGCAGCTACATGTGCTGCTTTGTCTCCCGCAGGCTCCTGCTTCTGGGTCGCCGTCCTGGACGGCAACGTGGTGGGGATTGTGGCGGCGCGGGGCAACGAGGAGGACAACACAGTGGAGCTGCTCCGCATGTCCGTCGACTCCAACTACCGCGGCAAAGGGATTGCCAAGGCCCTGGGCCGCAAAGTGCTGGAGTTCGCCATGCTCAACAACTACTCCTCCGTCGTGCTGGGAACCACGGCCGTGAAGATGGCAGCCCACAAGCTCTACGAGTCCTTGGGGTTCAAGCACGTGGGTGTCGTTGAACATTATGCCTTGCCAGGGATGACACGCTCCTTACTGGAGAGAATGTTTTTCCAGCTCCGCTACCACCGCTACCGCCTGCAGCTGCGGGAAGAATAAAAAAGCCCCAACCAACCAAACAAAAAGAAATTATTTTTTTTTCCTCCTCCCCCTTCAAAAATAATAAATTGCCCTCCTATTTCTCATCACTGTTGATTTGCCAATTTTGGGTTGAGTTTCTGTTCCCTCACGTCATCTTTTGGTTTGCTCCGTGCAGCTCGATCGTCCGGCCGAGCCGCGCTCCTTCCTCGCATGCTGTAGGTGGTGGTGCTGGGAGTCCTGCGACCCGGTGGGGCGGACCGGCGGCCTCTCCTTCCCAGGTACCTCCGTAAAGCACAGAAACTGTAACTGCAAAATAGTGCCACTGCTCTGGTGTACATAGTCCTCTCCTTTTCCAAATGTAAGATAACATAGTGATGCATTCATGATAGTGCAGAAATATTACTTGAATGCAGTTCTCAGTATTTCATGCACCAGTAAGTAGAATATGCATTCGTCTTACCGTTATTTACTGGTTAATAGTTTTCAAAGAAAAGGTGGGGGGCAGATCCCCCTCCCCAACCCGCTTGCTACGATGCATGAAGAGGAAAGCGCGTGCACGCACTCCAACACATCGCACTGCCGCCACGGCACTGGTGTTGCACTTTTTTTGGATGTGCCTCATTCTGCCAAATGTCTGAGAGACCCTGGGTGCATCCGGTAACCACGACTCCGCTCCATTCCCACCCTCCTTCCTAAGCCAGCACAGACTCGGACCGGCTGAACGCTGAGCCCCGTTGTACCATAGTGTGAAGTTCAGATCAAACCCAAGTATCTCCTGCGCTGTTCTGTAGCCACGCGTAACCTGCAGTCCTGGGCCAGACTCCGCATGTGCGTTGGACTTTCTCTTTGCTGCCTTTTGGGGTTTTTTGTTTGTTTGTTTTTATTTTATTTTTAAGGGGTGGTTGTTTTTTTGTTTTTTTTTCTGTTGTTGTTGTCGTTACTATTTTTAGTTTTGGCTTTTGCTGAATGGTGTCATTGAGGCGTAATGGAGGCTGCAGTTCCTATGGCAACACATTTGCACATTAATGTGCCACCAAATCCAACCACTTCGAAGAAGCAAAGTGGGACAGATAATAGCATTTTGGGGAGCGCCGGGGGGCGGGGGGGGAATCGTACTTACTATCTTAACCAGCTGCTTGTTTGATAAATGTAGATGGCCTCACTGCAGCCTTCCATCAAAGGTAATTAACTGCTTTAATGATGTCAGATTTGTGAATTGTACAATGCAAAAAGCAATGCAAAGCATATTTGGCATGTGTCTGTACCTGGTATGTATGTACAGTGCCTGCCAACTAAAGAATAACCAAGACTACAGCTTCTTCTAGCCTGAGATATCAACTTTTATAACTTATTTAAACAAATAGCAACTTTGCATGAATTACGTCTTGGGGAAAAAGAAGATCAGTAGGTTTTAATTTTTAAAACGTGGTATCAGAAGTATAAAGAAAACCATTTCTGGCTGCACTTAATTTGGGGTGGGTGGAGGGGTTCAGCTCTGTTAATACATTTAAAGGGAAAACGCCTTTAATTTAGTTCCTGGGGGAAAAAGTTACTATTTTATGAAGTATTACGCGTGTGTGTGGGGGTGAAAAAACCCCAACACCTATCACAATGAACTTGATGAAAGGGTAGAGCATGTGTTAACCACAATGGGAGCATCAGCAGGAGAGCCCTGTGGGGCGAGCCGGGGACAGCCAGGGGCAGGGGCCACGGACCCGCGCCTGGGGCGCTGCCTGCCCCTCGCTCCCACCAGGAGCTGCCCCTTCCTCTCAGCCTAAAGCTTTCCCAGCACCGAGCCATGGCCGGTGCTGCTGAATGAGGGCAGTGAGGAGGGGGCTCACCCCATCGCCACTGGGCACCGAGGCTGGGGCTGGAGGAGCCCCTTGGCACGACCCCCGGAGCAGTGTCGGTGCTGGGCTCCGTCCTGCCTGTTGGGAGCTGGAGGGGCAGAGTCCCAGGGTGTGTCCCAGCAATAAGGGGGGAAATGAGGATGGTGAAGGGCACTGTAGCAAGAGACCGTGTGTTTAATAAAATTTCTGTATGGGGCACTATATTTTTAAAAGTCTTTCTATGCTGTACATTTCTCCTGAAGCTGAAATAATGTACTGTTGGTAGGGGTTTTTGTATAGTGTACAGAAATTGGCAGAATATTTTCTTGCTGCATTCAGTGATTTATTAACCGAAGTAAAATAGACAAATATAAAGTGTTAGCAAAAGTTGAAAGAAAAAAAAAAACCACAAAACAGTTTGTGCCTTTTTTAGTTTATTTTTCTGTTGCTATATAATCACTGCACTAAAACCTTTCCAGAGGGAAAAAAAAACAACTCGTCTCTTAATAAGGGAGGAATACGTAAAGCCTAAATTGAGCATTAATTTTTTTTATTGGGATATTTAATTAAAAGAATGTTGCTGGGTTTATTTGATACCTGTGCCTTTGTAATAAAACTCCACATCCTGTCAGAAAAGCCAAACCTGGTAATAAATCCCACCAGATCCCACAGACACAGAAGTACCATCAGGTTACCAGTATTTTCTTTAAAAACGTGTGAACCTTAACTGATGATATTACAGTATCTGATTGTGATACCTGCTGAGTTGCCTGGGAAAGAGGTGCTTTGAAAGGTGCAGCTTTCAGGGTGCTGTCTGCATTCCTCCCTGGGCACATCGGCTGCCGGAGGTGTGCTGATAAGGATTGAGTCGTTGCCACTTGGCCGGTAGCTGCTGAGTAGATTTCTTCCCTTAACACTTCTGCCAGTTGCTTTGTGACTGGGCTCTTTGGAAAACATCCATCTGGTTGCTCCCAGCTCTCCAGCCGGGACAGCTCATTTCTGAAGGAAAGGGCTGGCTGCCAGATAGGCTGGGTTGTGCTTTCCTCGGAAGCCAGAGGGCTGGCAGGTGAAATGCCACTGATCCCAGCCCTGGCTTTAATTGGGAAGCCCACATGGCTGCCAGAGCTGCATCCCTGGTAGCAGCAGTGGGGTGGGGGTACAGGACCTCCAACGTTGCTGTTCTCTCACCCAAAGCTGCTCTGAATAAAATTAGACATGGTTGCGCTTAAAAGCATCAAGCGCTACTGCTGTTCCATCTGCATTCATGGGCAGTTTCCATAAACATGGTAGCTCAGGCTCAGCTCTGGAGACAGAAGGTCACTGCTCTGCATGGTCCCTGGTCTCTGGACCACGCTAGGCTCACCCACTGCCCCCCAAGGTCCAGCCTGCCTTGCTCCTGCTGCCTGGGCCACTGTGCTGGTAAACCCTGATGCAGCTCAGGGCATGATGTGTTGAGGCTGAACAGCCTTTGGCAGATCCATCCATCCACCGTGCCTCTTCCAGCATGCATTGGTTTAAACAATGCTGCATGGAAAAGATCCCACAGCTCGTTGCTTGTTCTCCCCACTACTGGTTCTGCAGCTCCCCTTGGCAAGCTTCTTGCTTATTCTGCACCAGATAGCCATGGTCAGCACAGCCCTGCATTGGGACCATCACTGTCCCTCTTTCTCCGGGCTTGAGCATCATCTCCTGACTGCTCCTATCCCCAGTTCAGCAGCTGGGTGGTGTGGAGCAACACAAGATGCTCATGGTATTGGTCCTGAGCAGAATTTGTGAAGGGAAAGTTGTGAAGCAGAAAAAAAAACAAAAAACAAACTTGTGAAGCAGAAACCCCTTGAGAACCTATTGCCCATTGTCAAGACTAGTTCTGGCAGAGACTCCATTGGTATGAGAAGGAAGGGGATGCTCCTGCTTTATTTTGGTGGTTTCTCCTTCTAAGAATGCTTGTAGCTGGAGTGTGGGGAAAGAGTGGAGCATCTCTTGGGTTTTAGCCTCAGTTGGTAAAGGTGATGGCTAGGAAGACCATCTTAGATTTAGGTGGAGGATGTGTTGGAGATGTGAAAGAACTTACCCCAGCTGTGCCAGGTGCCTGCTTATACTTTGCTGTGCACATTTGTTGTTAGAGCCCATCACTCTTGTGCTGCAAGCTGTGTGGTGGCCCTGAGGAAAGTTTCCTCGCCTGGCAGCTCTCTCCTTAGCATCGTGGCTTTTTCTGCTTACCCCTGTGCAGTGGGCACTGCTCAAGTGTCCGCTGCCCAGAGGAGACTGGGGCAGGCACTTCACAGGGTGAGGGTGCGATACCCATGTGGAGATCTCTTAAAAAAAAGTTTAAAAAAAAATAAAAACAAAAAAAATAAAGCGGCAGCTTAAAAAGGGGGAACTTTACATTGCTGTGGCTGAGGTCCACAGCCTCGGGGCTGCCCCAGCCCTCCAGCACAGCCTGAGCGGTTCCCTCTGAGTGAGTGGAAACACTCTGTGCATCCTGAGCAGACCGGCACCTCGAACACACATAATATTTGGCAATAAGCTGCAGGAAGCTTGGCCCCTGAGCAGTTCCAGGCCAATAATGCCGAGCAATCAAAGCGACAAGGAAAGTGTTTTCTAATCTTACTTGAAACCCTTGAGCTGATATTTGTTGTAAAATCACGCTGTGTTTCCCCTCCGTGAAGCAGACAGCAATTCATCCCTGGGAGATGCCCTCTGCAGCGCTCCTTGCTGCGGGCAGGTTCTGGTGCTGCCATGGGCTGTCAGGTGTGGTGTAGGGGGTGCTATTTCTGAGCAAGCCCTCGCCTCTCCCTGAGCGTGCTGCGGGCTGTGCCCATGGACAAGGCTGAGTGTGGGGAGCTGGGATTTGCCTGCAGGGTCCCTCCACTCTTCTCTCTGCAGCGGGTGCGGTGCAGGGAGCAGCCGAGGGGTCAGGGCTGCTGCAGAACTGCACGGCTGAGAGTGCTTTAGGGTGGGTGTTGTGGAAGGGGGGTCTGGCAGGGTAGCCAGCCCCATCGGGGAGAAGCAGGCTTCAGCTGGTGGGCTGCACCATGCCAAACAGATGTTTGTTGGAAGCAAGATGAGTTTAATGATGCTCTAAGGAGCCTGTGAGGATGCTCCGTGCCCTCTGGGTCTGCGGTGTGGCAGCCCTGCTGGGTTGAGCTGGTTGGTCATTGCAGGCAATGTGTGATGGGTTGTCCTGGGGCATGGAAGCAGGACCAGTGTTTGCAATGCTGCAGAGGTAGTTGCACCCCCAAAGCCAGCGTCACAGCTCACAGGGCACGACTCATTCCTCTTCTGCTACATGCAGGATGGATGCATTAAATCCTTAAAATCCCAGGAGCCAGCTCTGCATCTTGACTCGTTTCAGCATCGGCTGTCAGCAAATGCAGGGGGTGAACAGCCCTGGGGGTGTCTGTCCCTGGGGCTGGGACCCTGGGGTTTCCCCCCTGCACTGGTCCCCCTGTGAAATGGGGTGATACTTTGTGTCGTAATGTCTGACTTTAATAGTCCCTGTCTACCAGAAGCAGGACTAAGGGTTGGCAGGTGGCTGTTGGGGTTTGGATGTGCCACAGACCTTCAGAAGGGGCAGAAAGTGCTCAGTGCCTGGGGAGGGGGCGGGGGTGGGGGGGGGGTCAGGTCCCTTCCTCGCTGTGGCAGACTGCACCCTGGCACTGGGGAGAGCAGGATAAGGCCCTGAGGGGCGAGAACAGAAAGTCCTATGGTCAGAATTCCCAAGGGAACTGCGGTTTTGAAAACCTCATCACGCTCCCCGCTGCTGCCCGTTGCTCACTGAACTGTATCTGTCCGTGATGCAGCCCTGCTGCCTTTTAATTTGCCAGATTTGCTGGCTGAGGTGCAAATGGATAGAGACTGACTGCAGGGATTTCCAAATTGCCAAATGCACAAGGGCAGGAACCAGCTCTGGTTACCTCTGAATTAACAATCTCATTTTCAGTGTGCTGGGAGCCTGTGTTTCATTAGCGCTAGCATGATGCTGTTGATATGCACTCTATTTAAAGCTTAATTAAGGCATTTTAATTCCACGCTAGCTGGAGTCTTGCAGTGGAATATACTGTACATGTAAAGAAAACAAAGGGATGCAACCTGTTAAATAAGCTTTAACATGCAAAAGGATAATTTTCTTTTTTTTTTTTCTCCCTCAAAATATATCCACACAGAATCCTGGGCAAACAAAAGTGTGTGCTCTTGCATCCCTCGGTAATAGAGGATATGCACAGAGATTATGCTTCTCTCCCACCAAAAAACTACTACCTGAATGGCCATTTGAGGTACCTTTCATTGAAAAAAAAAAGATAAAGTAATTTGAACAACAGAGAGTTTAATTAAAACACAGTATCGTTTAAAACGACACGCTCTAAGTCAGCATTTGGAGTTTGATGACTTTAAAATCGCTGTCCAGGGCTGTCTTTGTATTACATGATGGTCAGCAATGGGAGAGAATATGCTTGTAACATCTGAGTAGTGGAAAATGGACTTACTGAGACCAAGAGCATAACAAACACATAATGCAACTGTAAATTTACTTACGAGTAGCAGATTTGAATGCAGAAGCAGCTACTGCTATGTAAGCATAATGAACATATAGCTAACGTTTTCAATTTCTTTTTCTCCAAAGCTTGGTCCTTTTGACTTATAATATGTATATTTGCTTTTTTAAAAAATATGATTAGGTTTAACAAAGCATCCGTTGCTTTGTGAGTCGTTCTTATGATTGTGCTGGGCCGTTAGCTTTAAGCAGTTTGTGTGCTTGTGTTATTTTATTAAAGCAAAAGTCTTCTTGAGAAAAATGCAGTAAAGTAAAAAAAGTATTATTTTTGGGGTAGTGTTAAGCAGATGTGTGGTATGCATTTGGAAAATGGCCAATGTCAGTTTAAAAAACCCAAAACTGGGACTAAATCGCTTACCAGAACTGCACATGTTTAAGGCAGAGGCTTTTTAGTTCACAGGTTACAGGCTCAACTCATGCCTAAACAGAAGCTCGGGTTCCCCCAAACAGCCTCTTACTCTGCATCTCTTCACCATTGTACAAGACCGATGTGGAATGAGTCTTGTGTTTTCTATGTTCAGCATAGTATGTACTGTACTTCGTCATGGGAAGCGGCTACAAGTCCTCAAAGAAAAACAAACATGTTTTAAAACAGCAATAATTACCACTGTAAAGCAAATGAGCACGTGGGGGAGAGCACAGGGAGATAGTTACTGAAGATGACACCGATAGTAACACACTGGTGTCAGTGCTGCGATTGCACCAGGGGAGCAGGGTTAAGTACTAGGGAAGGCCATCAGGCTTTGGGACTGGGCTTCACCTCGGCAGAGCTTGCCCGTGTAGGATCCCTCCACCTGAATTGGTCTGTGACTTCGTAAGGCCTTACACAGCACAGGTTTTTCACCACAGTTCTAAGGGTGAGTTGTTGCAAATATGGTTCCTGGTGGGAGAGACGGGCACAGAGGACAGTAGATGCTCATTGCTGCAGTCTTGTACTCCCGTGTACTGTGCTGCTGTGCTCCTGGGGCTCAATAACAGCAGAGCATAGAATGAACTAACACAGTTTTCTGATGGAGGGAAGCAGCAGTCAGCTCTGTGGAAAGCGGTCGCGTGCCGTGAAGGCACGGCGATACAAACCATTTCCTCTAGTGTGGCAGGACGTGTGCTGGTCAGCCCTTGGTGTGCTTGAGGCATCTGAGCTCCAGCCTAGGCAGCATTATCCCGATGCAGTGCGGTCTCCATCCTCCATCGGCAGAGCCCCGGGAGCCGGCCAGCTCTTGAGGGCAGCAGGGCATCCTCGGGCAGGGTGGGGCGAGGTGCTCTGTGTGAATGACTTGTAGGTACTTAAGTTCTGTTCCTGATGGCCGCTGTAACTGTGAAAATTAACCAGACCTGCTGTGATAAATTTGGTTATATAAGGTTTATTTGGTTAATTTTTTATAAGTGAAAACTGAAAAGATGAAAGAGAATTGTAATATGAAAGCAACTGCTGTAAATAATGTACGAATGAATAAAATCTAAAACTTATGTCATTTTTTTCCTAAACTGTATTGCTGTCGAGTTACTAACACTGCAGTGCAGATGGTGCCTCCATCTTTTCCAGCTCCCAACCCAGCACGGGCAAAAACACCACTTGTTCCTGTGTTCATTGATAAATAGGAATATCTTTGTGTGTCATGCATGTCCTTGGTTCACATCTCCACACTGTTCCAGCTCGCTGACTAATGCTAACACACTCGGAAGTGTCGATGTTCTTGGCGCTGCACATAGTGCATGGGGAGCCACCCCTGGTCCTTGCATTGCTGGCGCTGCCCCATGATGGGACCCTGCCCAGCCCTGGCCACCAGGCACAGGTCTGCCCAAGGCTATGTACCTCCATTTGCCGCTTGAGCACCCAAAATCCCACCTGAGATTTGAGAGAGCCCTGAGAAATGTCTTGTTGGAGCAGAGAACCAAACAAAACCACACCATGTCTTTTTTCTGCCACCAAGGGCATGGAGTGATAGTGTGGTATCAGTGGGAACATTTTCGTGGTGGAGATTCCCCAAGCCACACAAGCCTCTCTATCTTCCCTATGCCTCTGCATTTCCCTAGGCAAGAACCAGCACAAATGAGCAGTTCCCCACTGTTTGTGTGTTAGACCCACACCGGGCTGTTCCCGACCACCTCTTGGACATCTCTGTGAGGCAGGGAGCTGCTGGAGGATTATGTGGGGAGGGGGAGGTGGGTCTCCAGCCATCAGTCCATGTAGGTACAACCACAATAAGCTGATGGCTGCTTTGGGGCTGTTTATTCCTGAAGAGCAGCTTTTGGTGACAGTTATAAATGCTGCCTGAGAGCCCTGCCAGCCAGCAGCTCAGGGACACCCAGGCAAGACACCTCCCCCCCCGCAACCTGGCTCTGGAGATGACCCCAGCAGCACCCCAGCGAGGGCACTGGGTGCTGTCACCGTGCCGGTGGTGCGGGCTGGGGCTTTGGGAGGTGCAGGGTTATCTGGCTGAGCAGCCAGGCAGCGGCACAGAGCATGAGGTTGATGCCTTTGCCATGTGGTTCCAGCCCCTATCACTTGTCAGCTTCATCCAGATGTGCTGACACCCAATAGCAGTATCTCAGCCCAGGGAGTATATCAGACACCTCTGGGACCCAAGTGATGTGCTGTGGGATTTGGAGGGGTTCTGGGGCCAAACAGCTGTAAGTGCACACGTGCACAAACTTCGTTTGATACCAAAGCTACCAAAAAACACCCACCCCAAAACTGCTTCAGTGAAATAACAGGAAAGTGGCAACAAAAGCAGTGTTAGTTTTAGAAGCTGTATGGTAGGTGTGCTGCATGCCTTAAAACACCTCAATTAACTGCTAATTGGGCTCTGACTCTCCACTTCCAGGCCACACATCCCTGTCCTGGCCTCCTTTCCTTCCCCTTCACCGTGATTTGCTTTGGATAAAAAAGGAAAATTGATGGGGATAAGGACTTTGCCCCCAAGCCCTGCATTCCCAGGTGTGTGCCTCATGCTCGAGATGAGCCAGGACCTCGTGATCCCTCCTGTCAATTGCAAGCTCCCCAGCACACCCACTAGCTGTGCACACCTTAATGACTCCTGAAAAAAGTCAAAGCAAACCCATCACAAGCTGTCCCTCCACCATAACCTTGGCTTCTCCTCAGTGACTTGGTGTTCTCACAAGAAAAGTAGGGAGGCTGAGGCTGGAGCTGGGCAGGGAAGCCCAAGTCTAACAAAGTTCATCACTGTTATAGTTTGAAGTTTTGTCCGTTTCGGGAACGAACGAGTTAAACAAATCACATAAAGCCCACAGAACTGCTTTTAACTTGGCCAAGATAGATAGATCTATCTATCTAATCTATCTATTCATCCACCAATCTACTTCCATTCATCCATCCATCCATCCATCCATGCTGGCCCACCTGTTGCTGAGAGACAGAACTGTTAAGTTCCCACCCATAGGTTCCCAACAATGCCCCACCACAAGCCCACTGCCCACCCAGGCAGCTCCTCACTGCTGGCTTTGTTTTATCAATCAGGTAGGCTGAGAAAATGGTGCTATGGCAACCTCTGATGTTCCTCCAGCCCTCCCATGTCTCCACAGCTGCAGGTGTTGGGGGTCATTTCCTACCTAGAATTGACCAAGAGCCATGAACTGGCCCCTCCTTATGCTTATCTCTGCAGCAAGGGCTGATCAGCAGCAAGGAGGATTATGCTACCCTGTGCCTCATGGCTGTGTTTTCGTATGGGTTGAGGTGTATTGTGAATATGTCAAGAAGGGTCTATCTGGGATACCATGCACTTGTGACAGTGAATGTGGTCGGTGTGCTCACAGCCATGGCACACATGGCAGGATGTCCAGCCTCGCTGCTCCAGGCTATGTTTCTACCTTGTCAGCAGCTGCCCTTTACAAACCATCCCACCACCACCTGCCACCCTCACAGAAAGCCCTCACATGTCTGCTTGGCTTCAGCCAAAGGAGCCACTGCTAAATACAGCAAGAGCCAGAGTCTGCTTGGAGTCCTGAGAACGCATACAGCATTCAACCTGACGTTTCCTTCACCTGGTTGGAGGCTTCCACCAAGCTTGCTGCTGTATTTCCATCTCTACTCCCTTAAGCATCACCCTGGTTCACACACCTCCCCATCCCTTTTCCTCTGCCTCTGTTACACAAATGTAAGTACCAAAATTACCAGCTCTTGTTTTAATAAATAGGAAAACTCATGTATTCCAGTGAGGGTGAACGTGTCCCATCCCAAAGATTATTTTTTATTGCAGTTATTTACAACACCACTGGCCAAAGAAGCAAAGCTAAACAGCTTCTTTTTACTGCCTCATCATCTCAAGATATGGCCTCACTCCTCTGGGCAGCAAAGACCTCAGAAAAAGCTTCTTTTGGAAATGGACTCCTCATCAAGCAGGCCCAGGCACTGCAGGATGTGTGCTTGGCTCCCTGAAGGCCTCACAGCCTACAGCTTGGCATAGCACTTACATGTTATTGCCAGGATACATTCAGGCCCTGGCAGTTCTTGCCATCAAAGTTTTCCAGGTTGATGATCCTACGAGGTGAAATCTGCAGAGCTATCAGCTCTGTCACTGAACAGAAATTATGTATAAAATGCTGGAATGTCAGCTATTGGTATGGGAGAAAGACTGAGCCTGAAAGTTTCATGTCTATGGTCACGCGTGCTAATACCATTTCTCATAAAATTTGTCAAGAAATTAACCTATTAATTTCCTTGAGGTATGTTTTTGTTGTTTTCTGTGCTTGACTGCATTTGCAAAGTCAATAAAGTAAATTCAAGACCTGGGGTCAGTTACAACAGAAGAGGAATGAACGTTGGAGGGAGATGAATCTTCTCACATGGATATCAAAGGCAGGGTCAGATGAATCGTAGAATTGCTCATTTCTCTCCATTAAAGATCAGTCCAAGGTGAGTCCAGCCCAGCCCAGCAGTAGATGTCTATCCAATAAACACCCAAGGTGAGATAAATCCTAACATCATGTCTCTGCAGAAAAGCTTAATTGTACCTGAGAACTCAAGGAAGCTGAAGACAAACAGTATTGGTTTTTTCAGCAAATATTCATCGGGGCAATATAGGCCCACACTAGGGGCAATATAGGCCCACTGATGAATGAGGTAGGAGCCCTAGAGACAGAGGATATAAAGAAGGCAGAGGTGCTGAATGCCTTCTTTGCCTCTGTCTTTACTCCTGCAGGCTTTCCCCAGGAGCCCCTGATCCCTACAGCCCCGGAAGAAGTCAGGACAAAGGAGGAGTTTGCCTTGGTAGATGAGGATTGGGTGAGGGATCAGTTGAGCAATCTGGACATCCATAAATCAATGGGTCCGGATGGAATGCACCCAAGGGTGCTGAGG
>VZRW01011501.1:26778-84804 GCA_013398125.1 Aegotheles bennettii | reverse complement strand
AAAACCCGCCTGGATGCATTCCTGTGTGATGTACTCTAGGTGACCCTGCTCTGGCAGGGGGTTTGGACTAGATGATCCTTCGAGGTCCCTTCCAACCCTAGAATTCTGTTATTCTGTGATTCTGTGGGGCTTTAAAGATAACTGTTTGTATTCAGTCACCAAAACTTCAGACCTTAATAGCGAACTATGCTCCTAGAAATAATCTGAAATGGTTGTTAAAGAATCAGAGGTTTGATGCTGTAGTAAAGACAAGTTACTTGCAAAAACTCCATTGGTCTGGTCCACCTCCTGCTGCACTGGTTACCTGCATTATGGTTTCACCTACCAGAGAGAAGTTGCTCACCAGTAATATTTGTATTACAATCTAACTACTTTGACTTTTTTTTTCCTAAAGAGGAAAGAACTGATAAAGTATGAAAAGAAGAAGAAACAGCTGCTTTGTGTTTCTCTGCAGGAGAAAAGGAAGACTACGGCAAACTGAATTACCTCTGACAACTCTTTATTTGTTGTATGTTATCACTCGTATTTTATCTTGCAGCAACCTTGAATAATAGCCATTAAAAATCAAGATCATTATTTCAATTCAGTTGTTTAGGGACAACTTTGGTTCATATCTGATGGGTTTATTTGTAAGAACAGAAGTTCCCATAGCTTTCTAAGCCAAAACCCCTTTTTTTCTCAAGTACAAGAGAGAATAGCCTGCATGATGAGATGGACTTCTAAGATTAATCTTTTGTGCTGTCTTCTTTGTGGAAAGGTAAAGAAAACCAAGAAAAAAGTAGCTACTTGGTCTTACAGGTTGTGACTTCTTTAGGAACATTTTAAGGAACAGAAAAAAAAGCTAGAAGCCAGTGAATCATCAAAAAAACCTTTAAGTAATTGTGCCCTAGGAAAACATTTTAGCAGAGCATCCAGGGGAAGAAGAAGGTTCAGTACTGAAGGAAGGTTGTTCTCACTAGCAGCATCAAAGAGTTTTTGGGAGAGAGATGAGCAAATGGTTAGAAATGCTTGTTCTTGGTGTAAGGTGGAGAACCATCCATTGTGGTGTCCCATCATTGACAAGATCCTCCTGCTTTTAAAGGCTGGGAGGTCTCAGAGCTACTAGAAGGTCAAGCCTTCATACCAAAGAGGATCATATCAGAAAATTAACTCCTCAGATACGGATTTCATTCTATTTTTTTTATTTATTTTTTTTTCTTTTCATGGATGTAGCAGAGCTAAGCAATCCAAGGGATGCTTGCAGGGTAGTTCGTCCTGTTTGGACTGCTTTGGTCTGACAAAAGCCCCCTGCCTTGAAAGATGACCTCATGCTGCATGTAAAAACTGCACAAGTAGCTAAATTTTTGCTCCAGCTCAGAAGATGGGTGAGAGGAACAGAAACCAATAGACTTCATGCCAAACCTTTTGAAGCTGAATCCATGGCAGATGCCGGTGGAGTGGAGTTATGTCTGCCACTGTGGATGCCCCAAGGGAAATGTTCTCCAGCTAACAGTGTAGGCAGATCCCATCATGAATATACACAGAGACAAATGCATAACAGAGAAGCAGTTCTTCCTTTGATTTTAGTGCAGTATATCCTGCAAAACATCACCTAAAATAACTTTGAGGTTAACCACAGGGGAAAAAAAAAGACATTACATTTTATGCGATTCTGCTTCACATTGCAAAGATTAGCTTTCTGTTCAAAACATTCTCTAAAGCAAGAATGAGGTGGAAAACAGGCTTTTCGTTATTATTAGCCCCTGTATGTGTGTCAATTCATCTAAGAACTCAGAAAAATTTGTGTATTTCTATAACAAAGCTACCATTTTTTCTCTTATCAATGTACAGATGTATATTACACATCCATCTCTCCCACCAAGTCCACTGTAGGAAAGAACCCAAGTGGAGATACTCCTTTTGCTTGTTGGTGTGTGGTGTATGGGGTTCAAATGACAGGGAAGTCATACTGGCCTACTGCTACTTCCATTCCCATTAAGTTTTGTAGGTGTTATACATAGAAGCAATTAACTCTGTTCATCATGATGCATTTCAAATAATGTTAAATGGGACGTTAATGCCCTGGGAAGGGTTGGGAGCTGAAAAAAGGGTGAGCAAATTAAAAAATGAAAAGCCTTGCAGGAAAAATCAACAAACAGAAAAAAACCCAAAACACACTGAAAACCAATTTCTACAAATGCAATCATGTGAAAACTTTCCAGTAGGTATTTTGCTACTTTAGTTCCCAGGCAGCAAAAACTTGCATGGTTGGCACTTAGGCACATTAAACTGCAGCAAAAATGTCCCTGATATGCTACTAAATTTTCTGAAGGCT
Organism: Aegotheles bennettii; assembly: GCA_013398125.1. Lineage (NCBI taxonomy): Eukaryota > Metazoa > Chordata > Aves > Caprimulgiformes > Aegothelidae > Aegotheles > Aegotheles bennettii. Next base: position 82,490 of record VZRW01011501.1, on the reverse strand, counting down.
AAGGTGTTTCTCACTGGTGCTAGATCTGAACTTTTTATCATTGCAATATTAGTCTCCTAAATGTCAGATCATAAACAAATGTCAGATCATAGCTGTGGTGATAACAGACAAACTCCTTCAGGTTGGTCATCAGAGGAGGACTGCAATTCCCTTTGTGCCTATGCGGTATTCAAAACCAGTATTTGAGGTTTTGGGCATCCTGGCAAGATTCCCTCACTGTGACTTGCAGAAATACTGCATTCAGTGACTGCAGATGCTGGGTTTTCTCCCTCATTCTAAACACACACAACAGATTTTGATATGAGTAGTAATGCTTTCTAGAAATACAAAGTACGTGATTCAGGGGGCTAAACATAAGGATCTGATATCATTTGAGCCACCCTATGTTTAGACATTTGAAGTTAGCCCAACCAGACAGTGCGTTGCTTTGGGAGAGGTAATAAGCTGGAGACACAAGCAATTTGTTGTCTTCTCCCTCACTTGTGCTGAGTCATTTAGGTTTATTATACATTACGTTTGTATAGCAAATGTGAACAAGTCACACAGCTAGCTTGAGCACTTGCAAGTTATGTAGTCTAAAAAATAAATATCCTTTCCCCTTACAGAATTTTTGTCTTCCTAGACTCTGAATATGTCTGAGAAGCACAACTCAACCACATGATTATCTACTATTTCTACAGTAGCCTTTTAATTAATATCAGTGTCATGACACCTCTGGTCCTAGGAATGTGCCCTGCCTCTGCATAATTGAAAATAAAAATAGATTTCAATAGGACAAATAATAGTGAAATAAGCAGGGCACATGATAAAACAGTTCTTTTGTCATTCACTGAAGCAAAATTAATCAACACTTCAACACAATATGCTAATAAACTGCAAAATTATTCATTGAGATGGTTTGTTCCTTCATCGTGTCATAGTGTCAAAGGATTTGTCACCAGTGCTTCCACATAGATTCTCAGTACTTTTTGCATATGTAAAGAACCCTTAAGGGCCACAAAAGGCCATGTCAGAAGTGTAAAGGCAGTGAATTTAACATACTTCAAGTGTGCTAATATAGAATTATATAGATAAGTCTGTCTTACCCTTCCTGTACTCTAAACCTCATTCTTAGAAAGCTATTTTTTAAAAGTTGTATTATTAAGCTGAAGAAAGGGTTTTTTTCATCAATATGCACTAGCCTGATACTTCTTGTATATACACAACAACATGTTTAATTGCAGGCTATAATGCTCATTCTGTAAGCGTTCAGGTGACTGGCCAGAGGCTACAGAGCTATTGCTTGCAGCATTGTATATTATTGTATAAAAACTGTGTTAGGTGAAGAACAAGGTCAAGGTAAGGGACAACTTTCAAGATCATTTCTTTGTTCCCCTTCCACTAAATTAGAGAATATTACACATATCTGTTTACATTCACTTTACTGCTAATGAGTTTAATAAAGGTTTCACCATTTACGTGTTGTAGAGCTGAAGGAAAGTTCAAGCCACTTTCACTCTAGAGCCTCTAGCTCTGAACAATATCATAGAATCATCAAGGTTGCAAGACACCTTCAAGATCATCCAGTCCAACCCCTACCTACATCATCACTAAACCACATCACCCAATGCCACATCCAGATGCATCTTGAACACCTCCAGGGACAGTGACCCCACCACCTCCCTGGGCAACCTATTCCAACTCCCAATCACCCTCACAGTGAAAAATTTTTCCTGATGTCCAGTCTGAATCTCCCCTGCTGCAATTCAAAGACGTTTCCTCTTGTCCTTTCACTGTGGGCACGGCAGAAGAGTCTGACCCCCACCTCACCCCAACCTCCTTTCAGGGAGTTGTAGAGAGCGATGAGGTCCCCCCCTGAGCCTCCTCTTATCCAGACTGAACACACCCAGCTCCCTCAGTCGTCCCCCATCAGACATTTTCCAGTCCCTTCTCCAGCTTTGTTGCCCCTCTCTGGACACGCTCCAGCACCTCAATGTCCTTTTTGAAGTGAGAGGCCCAAAACTGAACCCAGCACTCAAGATGCGGCCTCACCAGTGCCGAGTACAGGGGGACAATCACTGCCCTAGTCCCTAAGATGCTTCTCACCAGAGTGTAGCTGTGTTGCAGTCTTCAGAGTGCAGTTCCCTGGCACACGGTGAGGTTAATCCCGCCAGTTGCATGCATTTTAAGAGATGGGCCAGAGTATCTTTGCTTCTCTTCCCTCCTTTCCTTTAGGAATACCCAGAGTGAGACTTCAAAGGGAAACCTCTGGGTCTGTGAACCAGATGGAGGTGTTATGGTTTGGAAGGAATATGGTGCAGAGCTTCCTACAGGACCCTCACCAGAGTACCTACCTTCACAAAAGGCTTTTGCAGCCCACCCTGTTCTTCCTGCTGTTGCAACACCATGGGGTTACCAAAACTGTACTAAGCACAGATTCTTGTTACGAGCATGGATACACTTGCTGAAATACAGCATCGTAACATTTTCATTAGTTTACTGGGACATGAACTTCTTGGAAGTGAGATACCTATCTTAGTGTTACTTTTCTGGTAAAATGTTTTAATTAAAGCAAGCCATTTAGTTCCTACTTAATTATTCTTTCTGGGAGTGCTACCAGGGTCAGACATTTAACTTGCAAATGCCAAGCATTTTGTCAATCCTGCTCAGTCTAATAAAAACTATTTATGACTTACACCCACAAACCATACCAATTATTACAAGTCCAAGTCTTCAAATGGGCCAGTTTGATTTCCAGCCCTCACTTAGTTTACAAACAGATGAAGAATCTGTTTGGCTCTGGCACTGGAGTCCTTTGGAGTGGATCTTTAAGTGTCATGTTCAGTGCAGGTAACTCCAAAACAGTCTCTAGAGACAAGTCATGTCAGAGTCTAAGGAAAACAAGAAATATAAGGCCATTTCCCATAAAACCTATTTGATACAGCTTCATGCCTGTGACCTGACTACCATCATTGCCAGAGGCTGCATTCTCACAGTCCGGGGCAATGCATTGATGGAATGAGAGGACTTGATCGTTCCAGAATGATCTGAAAAGCTCGGTTCTCTGTAAGCAAAAATCAAGAGCTATCCCAATGCACACTGCGAGGAGCGATGCCTCAGCCTTCTAGCAATAAGGTGTCTGGAAGAGCAGTGGTATCCAGGCCTGATGGCTCAGATGAAATTTCAAACAACCTCAGGTAAGAAATTGTGATGCACTTCAAGATACGAGCTGGAAGGGCTGCTCTTAATTGTACATTGTGGTTCTTCTCTAAAGGTCTTGCTGATGCTAAAGCTACAAGGGAGGCTTGAGACTTTGGATCCCTGCACAGACGTCCAAGTTCACAACTATCCATACCAAAGGGTTCAAAACCTTCCTGTTAAGTGCTTAATTGTGGGAAGCAGAAAGACAGAGGCTTCTTTATAGCATCTTCATGCTTTCCAAGTTGACTCTTTTCCATGCAGGTTTCCTTTAGCCTCTGTTTTATCTGCTGGATTCTATCATATCACTAGTCTTTGGGGAAGGGAACTCACATTTTTCAATTGTATATCAAGAAGAGTTTTCAAAAGTGACTTTTAGTCCAATAGCTTTATGAACCAGGCAACAGGATGGTTGCTTCCCCATTTCTTCAAGACAGGGAAAGAAAATATCTGGAGATTAAACACTTTTAGTCTACAATGTGAGGTTCACGTAGGCAGTAAAAAGATTTCAATTCCACAGTTTCCTCACTATTACTAATGTGCTTAGCTGCATCACAAACAGGACAATACTTTAAGCTGGCAGATATGGAAAAAAAACAAGCATAAAATGAGAATTTGCTGTTGCTGGGGAAAGAGTGCCCTTGGGCTAAGACATAAAAAATGTCATTGGCAACTGTTAGGTACACAAATATCAATAAGCAAAAAAGAGCAGGAGGTAGAGCACGGCAGGAAGTGAATAACATCTATTGCCAAGATACTTTATTGAAAAGCTGAAATATAAGGAAATTATAAATGAGTTTTAAGGCCAAGAGCTCACACAAAAGTAGCTGAAATGCTCACTGTTGAGTCAAAAGGCAATGGAGAGGAAGCAAGGACAAGAAAGTGCACCCTTGTCTCTGTACTATTTGTGTGGAGCATGAAGAAGAAGAACATGGAGAATGTATAATGCAGGAGTGATGTTAAAGGAAAATAGTCTTCCAGCTCAAGGGCAAACGATGGGCATTTCACTGGGTTGTACCTATGGGCAATTACACAACTAAGAGTTAGTTCTGCTTTGTTCTGATACAATCACATGTTTAACACAGTGAAGCATTCCCCAGAGTGGAGGCTGGAATCAGAGCCTAGGCTCTTCTGTGGGATATTGTAACTCGAAGGCTGGACAGACATGCTCTTTTCTTTTTTCTTTTCTTTTTATTTTTCTTTTTTAAAGCTCTCTGACAGAGCTTAAAATATAGTTCATATACAGGGGCCAGCCCCAAGAGGGAGCACAGAAAGCTCCTCGGCAGAACATCCTGTAATCTGGTGGTTCATGCGTTCCCATGGATGATGGATGTTGAAAGCCTTTCAGGGAGAAAGATTTCCTACACTTTGTAGATAAAAGGACGAGAACAGCAGCAACATCCATTGCTCTGGCTGCCTTTTGAATGAAGGAACTGCCTCCACAGTGTTAGAAGGAAAAGCCATGAATGTCAGTTATAAGGAGGTGAATCCCAGAAGGCAGCACTTCAATCCCAAAGGGGCAGAATCAATCATGTTGCCCTGTGCACAGGGATTTTCTGTGCAGACTACTTAGGTATTCAGAGGGCTGGCAAACACAGGATAGGTCTTAAGCATTTTATGGAGTTCTAAGTGCATATCTCATCCTAAAAATGGTATGTGACACTAACAGTCTGCCAGCTCCTGCTGCTCCTGCCAGGCTGAGGAACACTGTGTAATCCTGATATTAACAGCTGATGAAAAGAGAGGTCAGCAGTTCATCTGACCCAAGCTGGACTTCTAGATAAGCAAAGATAAATTGCTCTGCTCAGTAGGTCATTTACAAACCGGACCAGCTCCCTGCCTGGCAAGGGTGGACAGACCAAATGCATGAGCAGGAAATGGAGTGCTGGGTCTGGTGTAGGGGGGATGCACAACGGTAGCTTGTGGCCAGCCAGAAGCGTAAGGTACACTGCACTGCACACAGAGGAAACAAGAGCTAAGGCATTTCAGATGGTGCCTGTCAGGTCCTGATGGCTTTCAAAGGACCCATTCCCATGCTCACCTTTGAATGTCACAGGCATGTAGTTTTGCTATTTCCATACTCCCAAGTGAAGTGACAGCAATAATTCTGAACAGAGTCTTCAGACAGAAAAAGTTCAGAGTTTCTGGCTGAAAAAAAGAAAAAAAATCAACATGCAGATGCCTCACAGTGATGTTATGAGTTCTACTAAATGCATCACATGTAGTATTTGGCACTGTGAGCCTTAATGCTCATTTTGTGATTTGAGCTTGTAGGGTGCAGAGGCATGTTTTACTCAGAATTGAAGCAGGGGAAAAAATAATCTCTAAAGTCACAGCCATGTATCTTAAACATATTAGGATACATGGAAATAATATTTTAAGAAATTTAGTGATTTCCAAACTCAGTAATTTCCAACAAAAGACTGATGATCACAAATTTTATTTCCTGCTCAGTGTTAAGAAGCTGACTGCAAATCAAGCTGGGAATGGTGTTTTATGCCTTTATGATTTATTGACCTTGCAACTTCTTTCTAGGGAAAAGATCCTTATTTGTAAATTGCTGTGTTTAAACAATCACATAGTTCATGACGTTACATATAAAAGGAGTGACACTGGGTAAGGGAACATGTTAAAACCTCAATCAGCTGCACAGTGTCACATACAAAGATAGAGATAAAAGTTACCAGTGCAGGTGTCTGAGGGAGTTTCACCTTACCCAGCTGAAGATGCTTCCTTGAGATATCCCATCACCAGCGCTGAGACAGTGACCGTCCATCCTGTTTAAAAGCTTTTTGATCAAGACATGCCCCATTTCCAAAAGGTCCCAACAAAGCTTGCTTAGCAACACACTGATATGCATAGCAACGCATTGCAGTCATTCCTGTAACACATTATCCATAAGGAATTGGCAATGAACAGTCAGTAGCAAGCAGGGAGATGTGCAGAGAGAAAGGGAAACAACAAAGAGAGGCCTGGAGAGCTTGAACACTACTGGTTTTTGTTTGATCAAAAGAATATGATCCTTTAAAGATCAATGATGGGTCAGAAGAAAACCCTTAACCATTTTTTTTCAGTATGAAGAAAAATCCATCTGACTCCACCAGAAATCTCCAGTTTCTTCATCCCAGTAAAACTCCAGTGATTAAAAAATATCACTCCAGACTCTTTTCCTGGTGCAAATCAGAATCTGACACTCATCCAGGCAGGCTGCAGAGCTGAACTGGGTGGGTTTCTAGCTGGAAATAACTCAGCAGGAAAGCAGGGTACTTCAGGTCTGCTGCTGGGGGCTACTTAGACTCACACAATAATTGAAGTTTGTGCAGATCTCTGATGGTCATCTGGTCCAATCCCCAGATCAAGGCAAGGCCAACTTAAAAACCAGGCATGGCAGGGAGCTTTATATCTTTTTGCTTAGTACAGAGCCTGTCCAAAACTAGTAACGTACACTGTACTGGGAGCACCATCATTTTGCATTAGAGATGTAAACTGAGGGTCTGATTTGCTGGTGTCATTGAAGAGCCAATGCCACTTGTTCTGATGTTCTCAAGGCCTTAATCTCAGATCTAGAGTTGGAAAGGATCCTAATGGGCTACTCAGTCATTGTCCCTGTCCCAAAGCAGGATCAACTAAGCATACGTATAATCTTACAGATGTCTCCCTATCTTGATCTAAAAATGTACAGTAATAAAGATTCCAAAAGCTCTAGTCCAGTCCATTCAAATGCTTAATTATCACTAGCAATCTTTAGAAAGGTTTGCTTAATATCTTCCCCAGTTACACCTGGCTGAAATTTAAGCTCCAGACTTCTCATTCTGTCTCCAGGGGACCTACAGAGCAGTTTATTACCATCTTTATGACAGCCCATTTCATATTGGATGATTGCTTTCAGATCTCTCCTGTTTTCTCAAGGTTAAATGACTTAAATTCTTTCAGCCTTTCCTCACAGGTGGTACTGTCTACAGCTCTGATCATTCTTGTTGCCCTCCTATGGATTCCTGTTGCTCCATATATTCTCTGAAATGTAGTTCTGAAAATTGGGCAGAGCATTCAACTGAGCCCTTGGTGGGACTAAAGCGAGTGGAGGGATTGATTAGATCATTCTTAATCACTATGCAAACATCTACAAATTCCCAGGTCTTCTCCTGAAATTGATACCTAACTAGCTGTTCCCTACATTTTGGGAAATACGTTGCCTACATTTGGGTAGCAAACTGGTTTTGCTTATGTGTGAAGCTTTGCACTCATACTCACTGAATCACTTCTTTGTATTCATTTTATACTATTACTCCATTGTGTTAAAATCCTTTTGAATTATAAACCTATTGACCATAAGGATTTAACGCAAGATTTAAATTCTACAAATGCAATATAAACAAGACTCAGAAGCTTCCCAGAAAAGAAAGAGATGACTCATTATAAGAAAATATTTGTTTTGTTGTACAATTATAAATGTCTGAACAATGAATGGCCCAAACAGGAGGGGTAAGATGAATTAAAGCGGTGACTTCCAACCTGATTAACAAGGAATGGAAGGTCTTAAGGGATATGGAGACTGCCAGAAAAAGGTTAAGGTTTAGGTAACATATGAGAAGTAAAAGAACTAAACGAAATTCAGCTCCAAAAGAAAAATCAAATGTACCACAAGCCACAGTATCAGAAGCAGCACAACACAGCCAGAGAATTTGACTAAAACACATTTACAGCACTTTTTTAACCTCATCTAACCCACAGGGGCCCCAAGGGAAGATGTTGACTTCTCTCAGTTCAAGTGTTACAAAAGCTCATTATATTTAAAGGAAAACCTCCCTGGGAAGCTTATTTAATTTACCATCATAGTTCAAGTGAATGGACAGGAAGATAAACAGAGATTGAGCTTGCTGGCAGGCAAGTAGGGTGGCCCAGCTTTCAAACTGCTGCAGAATTTATTCATTGTAAATAAATGAGGTTCCTACAGGTGTCCTTCACATGCAGGGTGGACTCAATCATCAGTCTGAGCCGGCTTTGGGGCACAGATTAGAGTTAAAAAGAGAAGGAAAATAAATTTCTGGCAGAAGTCCTGAGGAGGCTTGTCTGCTTCACCTAACCAGATACCAACAAGGCATTTAGGATAAATCAGCAATGAACTAATTTCTGGGCTCAGCTGGATGCACACTAATGGATCAGTGCAAAGAGGCCAAGGTAATCCAGGGAGATATTTAATTTTGCCTCAGCCAATTCTGTACAGAAATGCAGTGTAACTGCAGCAGCCACTTGTGGGGAGGATGGAGGTTTATTCTCAGGAGCCTGTAACTATAGTTCTCTGCTTAACACACAAATTGGAAAATGGGATTGTAATCTGATGCATGACACTTTTGATGTGAGAAATTAGATGTGAGAAATTCAGTGTGTGCAGCAGATGAATCTGCCAAAAAATGAAGGGGGGGAAAAAAAAGAGAGAATTTCAACACTCGACTTTTGATACCGTGGAAAAATGGATCATGAAATGAACTACTAAAAGTACAGTCAGCCATAACTTAGCCTCCAAAATGCCATGCCAAATGGTAGAGGGAAACAAGCTGAGGACACGAAGGTTAGAGGTAGAAAGATCAACTTTTATTTAACTTGTGGACAATTACTAGTGACAGTTTACTACCAATAATAACAGTCTCTATGAAGTCCAGGGTAAAGGTTGGTGATGGATTAAATTATCAGTGTAGATAGCAAAAGTTGAGAAAGGAAGAATCTAAAAATTATCCAATTAGCCTTGAATGGAGGTGACATGGAAAAATGCAGCAAAAATATGTAAGTGTTGGCTAGAAGTTGGACTTCTATAATCCCAAAACACAAGCAGAGAGGATAACAAATTGCCTGAAGTTACAGTGGATAATAAAGACATGCTTGACAACATGAGAGGGTCTTACAAAAAGGGGTGGTAGAAGTGCACTTTAAAGATGTCTCAAGAGAACCAGCTGCTGTTTTCAGTAGAGATGAGCTGATCAAGCTGGGGAAGTTTCCCAGGAAGACAAAGACAGGATATATCACAGATGTGATTGAAACTTATTTTAAATCCCAGAGACACCCTGCCTACTAAAACTATTGCAGAATGGCAGAAATAAGAACTGATTCCTTTTCATTCCCTGAGTGTTTCTGACAACCTGCTAATACCAAAAGGAAGTATGCCAGCCAAAAGTGAGCCCATGAGCCAGGGAATATAGTAAATGCTGGCACAGAATGAGGCAACACAGGTGGGAAGGAGGAATGAAATCCCGAAACATTTCTGGGGCTTCTTCTGGTACGGCACTGCGTTCTTTAATGTGGCACAGCAGAATATTGGAAGGGAATTTCTGGGTTGTTTTTCAACCAGATGACTGCTGTTGATCAACTGAAGAATGACATAAGATCATAGGAAAATCCAGGTTGGACGGGACCTCAGGAGGTCTCTAATCCCACCTCCTGCTCAAAGTAGGGTGAGCTATGAGGTCAGGACCAGCTTTTTATCCAGTCCGGTCTTTCAATGGTGAAGCAAGAAGAGATGTTTTAGGCCACTGAAGAAATACATCAGGAAGGCATAATACCACCATCAGCCCATTCTTTGGCCTCCTTTTCAAATCAGATTAAACAAGAAAATGAGACATCAGGTTTTGCAGAGTCCTAAAAATGAAATGAGTTTACTTTTAAGGGCTTTTTCTTAGTCATTACTAAGAACAAATGAAGTCCTGAATGCTCTAGCAGATTCATCCTCTTAATCCACTTGTAGTTTTCAAAACTGGAGAGGTTTCTTCCCCTCACGTCCCAAATGTCTTGCTCACGTAAAATCTGAGACCACTGTTTAAACTATGGTTATTATCAAGTCATGCCAACATTCCAGATTAGAATTGCACCTTTCCACAGTGGTATGTGGACATTCAAAGATTCAAGATGTGTATTGGTCAGGCCACGCCCATGCAACTGCAGAAGTCTTCTTTCTTGTTCTCCCAACACCTCTTCATAGGTTGTAAGAAAAACGGAATAATTTTAGAGATCAAATTGAGTTTTAAGGATTGAAAAAGGCTCTTATGACTGCTCCTGCTCCAGCCTACCCATGTTTTACAGTCCCTTTCACGCAGAACCAAAATAACCTGAAAACGTGGTCATTTATTATAATAAGGGTCTTGAGTTCTCTGGTGTGAAATTATTGTGCCAGCCAAAAGGAATTCCCGGCAGTCATCAAATACAGAATATTTTCACCTATATTTATTTGGGAGGAAATCTGTGGTCAGGACTGGCCTTACTTCCCTATAATGGCTCTTTAGATTCAGGCATGCTGCAGGGTCACTTGCCTGGGGTTTGGAAAAGCTATCCTTCCCTGATTTTATACTTACACATAGATCAGCACACAAGTGTGGTAAAACTGATGCCTTGTCCAGAGGGCCTTGCTGGGAAATGAATTGCAAACACTGTCCTATCACAGGAAGCTTATTCAAGGAAATGACTGCTATGCTAAAGATATACATATTTTTGCAATTCCAAAATTTGAAAAATACAACTGTACCCAAAACCTATACTGCCATACAGGATGGAAGGCAGTGGGAATGGATTGCAAAGGAAAAGAATTTGTCCCAAGGACTCAGCACTCTTCTCAATATCTGGGATCTTATAAGTTAAAAATTGAGGAACTGAGAAATCTAATAATCCCCAGAATCTGCACCTTAACACAGTAGCACAGGGCAGGTAGTGAAGACTAGATACTCACCTGGCTATCCAAGGAGAACAGAGCTAAAACACCCCAGTATTTGTAATTCATAGTACAGCAGACACTGGTTGCATGTACTTCAAAGAGCTCTATTCTATTTATGTCAGGAAGGATACAGAAACTGTTGACTTCTTTCATAAAGCAGTAACATTAGAAATATTTCCTTAGAGAAGCAAGGCTTATTTAGTACAGGCCTCCTGAAAAGGGTCTTCAAGAGGAGTGAAACAGATGAGAGAGTAGAACATTTCATGCTTATTCAATGCATTTGCAAACACAGAAAGCTTGAAAATGGCAAAAAGCAGATGAAAATTTGTGCAACCTCTTCTCTGTTGGAAAGGTGGAATCAGACCCTCTGGTCGCACAACCTGGTGCAGTGTCACAGCCGTGCAGGCTGGACTCTTCCCCAGCCAGAGCTGACCCCCAGTTGACATGTAGAAGGTTCTGACTTTGCTTACATGACCACTGCTAGTTTTTTACCTATAATAATCAATTTTTAGAAACAACTGACTCACTTCAGCTGTCAGGTTGTGTATGATTAATACGCAATATAATAAAACAATGTTTAAGAGTTTAATGCTTTCAAGTGCAATGCAAAATTGTTTAATGATACAAATTAAAACTGCTGAAAAATCTCTGTAACTATACACTTTTAAAATTTAAATTATGCTACTTTGATCTTTTGAGGTCTAATGCAGAAAGATGCTAAACAATTCTTAAAAGTTTTGTGTTTGACTTCAACTTCTAAATAATTAGTAGACTCTGAAGACAGTTTCATATTCCACAAGCATGGAGGCAGAATTTGGCAACAAATAATGTTATGAAACAATTCATCTAAAGAATAAACTCCACAGAAAACCAAAATATTGTAACAACTCCAAACATTAAGGTAGAAGCCTGAATCCTAAAAAGTATAACGATGAATCCTAAAATTTATCTAAACAACATTTAGCATTATATCAGTAATAAAAATTACAGTTTTGGCAAAATTATAATACATCCTCTAAAGTATGCTAAGGCTACAGTGTACAAACTGAGTTTGAAATTAAGTCAATTGACAACAACCTGGCTATTTTTAATGCATTTAATGCAGTTTTCTTTACCTATTTTGCTTCAAAATTCTACATATAAATTAAGGTGGAGACTCTTCATTTCCAAAAAAGAGTCTCCACTTTTCTTTTTCTAAGTCTGTGGAACATGACATTTAATACATGATGAAAATAAGCAGCTGCCTTCTACTCACAAATCATAAAATAAGCTGAACACAACAGTTAAGCACTTGCTGATACAGTTCAAATAGTGTCTTTCTAATGCCAGATTAGAAGTATTTTTACACAAGCACTTCACAAAATATTTAACTTTAAAATCTAAACATCCATCTAACTCAAATATATTTGTCATGTTCCCAAAGGGTTAATACTGTCTTGCTTCATTTCTTACATGTAGTAATTTAGCTCTGAACAAAAGCAGCTCCCTGCTGGTTACCTTGGCTAAAGGAAACACAATGAACTGGTAAAAACCAGTTTTATCTCACTGCTGTTGCCTAGGGCTACAGACAAAATGAAGTAAAAAAATTCACATGCAGAGTATTAGGTGCGTATGAAAGATCCAGCAGCGCTGTTGCCTAGTGATTCAGTGAGGAATCAGCACAGGCCAATGAGGTGTACGGGTACTGAATAACATCCCTGATGACTGCTCTACATCTCCTGCAATTCTGTCATACACCCCCATGATTTCCCAGTGGTAAGAATCACTTTCAAGGGAACCTGTCAGAAAAAAATATGAAAATTTAAACAAACAAACACACCACATATAGCAAGATTACTATTTTTGCTTTTCCCTTTGGCTGTTGATACTGCCCTAGATTAAATGTCTATCCAATATGAAATGTTCTTCATATGTATTAATATTTAATTCTCACTATAATTTTAATTAAAATATCTTAGCAATTAAGACTAACCCTCAGTTTTGAAATTGCAAATACAATTTGTTGTATTGCAAATACAACAAATGTTACTGAATTACAATTCCAAGGAATATGCTAAAACAAAATTCATCCTGTTATGCTTTTAAAAAAAGCTACAAAATCAGAGTGTTTATAACCAGCAACTCTGTCAGTAATGCATAAAGATACTAGTTATTTTTTTACCACCCACTTTTGCCAGTTCTGGGGTATTTTTGTTGTTGCTTCAGTTTTATTTCAGTTTGTTTTGCAGTTACTGGTGCTATGTTACACAGTAGATTTTCTGACATGAAAGCTGCCTCATTAGCAAGGACTGTATTTTGGAAAAGAAGCTACTTCAAAGACAAAGCATCCTTTTCCTCAAAGAAGAGAAAAAAATCTCCCCCCATGAAGTCTATATGTGTGTTCTACTTTAGTGACACTTTTCCTCCTTATTAAAAAATAATATCCATATCAACAGAGCACATAATGCATATTTAGTTGAAGCAAGTGTGCTGAAGGTGAGCAGGAGCATTTCACAAAAATCTTATCTTCAACATCTCTAATCCTAAAAGACATACTTTTACTGTATAGAAGGGTAAACAACATGAACAAAAATACAGATCTGTTTTTTAAAGATCACTCTCAATTTCTTCTCTGAGATCAAGCTGTTGGTACTTTATATTTTCTATCTGGCCTCTGCCATTAATCCATTCACGATGCTTCAGAGCAAGATGAAGTATCTTCATGATGCATATAGTCTAATGTGCTGTAGGAGTAAAATATGTCATGACTCCTGCAGCAATTTGCTCAGGGAAAGGAGACCAAAACAAGGGTAATAAAACATGTATCTCCAAATACTTCTACTGCCTACTAAAACATCCTAATCTTTGAAAACTCCAGACAACTACCTATTGTCCAAGAATGTGTTTATTTTCACCAATAAAAACGTAGTTGTCATCTACACAGAATTGCTAGTCTCATAGAAATGACATATTGAATCCCTTTGGTAATGCATCGAGGTAAGTTTGTCAGTGTGTGGTAGTAAACACCTTAGACAGAAGTGAAAGAGACCGTGTTCTAAGATGGTGTGTCCCATTTTGTCCATAGGACATTAAAACCTTCTGCCAGTTAATGGTTAGTCTGAAATACATAAAACTAAAATTACATTATGCCCACGTAACTACTCACATTAACCATGTAAACATTTGTCTTTCTAAGAAACCTATTAACTTGTTCATATTTTATTTCATGGCAATGACTTACTCAGGCAAAGTATGAATGACAATGTTGCCAAAAAGGGTCTCCTAAAACTAACAAGGACAGACTATACTGTTGCTATTCACATTATATACCATCAACAATACCATATTTGATTATTTAATGAACCTTACAGCAGCATGAATGCCAGGTGTCTAATACTGTCATTCAAATATTTAGATGTAGTATACCTTGAAAAACAGTCTTGCTTCTTTTTTCAAGGAATTTGTAACAGAAGAAGCTAGGAAGGCACAGTTGTGCAATGTAAGCAACCTACAGAAATGCACTTTATAAAGCTTAGGAGTGTCAGTGCAAGAAATGTGTAATTCCAATATGGCCAAAAGGTCTCACTTGACCAAATCTGGTAAAGAAGAGTGCAAGTTCTTACAAGGGTTAAGTGAACACCAAGGGGGGAGTTCCAGTGTGGGAAGGAGAAAGAGTAATTTAGACCTCAGATACCCCACATTCTCTCCTCTCAGCTTTTGTGGGAATGATGGTCTCCTTTAGGACCCAGAAATATGTAACTGCCAGACCTCCAGAGAAAGCCTCACAAAGTGGCTGAGATGCTGAAATAGACATAGAAGATCTGGAGGAAGAAATACAAGCTACAACTGATCCAGTAGTTTTCTATTTCAACCATTTCCATTAGTGCACATCTGTATGCTGTAACCATTTCTGAAATAAATAGCAGAAACTTTTTTCTGTTCCCAAATCTTATTCCTTAATACTGCTGAGTGAGTCATCCAGCAACACCAAGTGACATCTTTGTCTCTAAATTAGAGTGGTATGAACTTGATAGATGGACCACTCGGTGGATAAGGAGTTGGCTGGACGGTCGCACTCAGAGAGTTGTGGTCAACAGATCGATGCCCAAGTGGAGATCAGTGATGAGTGGTGTTCCTCAGGGGTCGGTACTGGGACCAGTTCTCTTTAACAGCTTTGTCAGTGACGTGAATGGTGGGATCAAGTGCACCCTCAGCAAGTTTGCCAATGACACCAAGCTGTGTGGTGCGGTTGACAAGCTGGAGGGAAGGGATGGCATCCAGAGGGACCTTCACAGGCTTGAGAGGTGGGTCCATGCAAACCACATGGAGTTCAACAAGGCCAAACGCAAGGTTCTGCACCTGGGCCAGGGCAATCCCACGCACAAGTACAGGCTGGGTGAAGAATGGATTGAGAACAGTCCTGAGGAGAAGAACATCAGGGCATTGGCTGATGAAAAGATCAACATCGGTCAGCAGTGTGTGCTTGCATACCAAAAAGCCAACGATATCCTGGGCTGCATCAAAAGAAGCGCAACCAGCAGGTCTAGGGAGGGGATTCCCCCTCTACTCCACTCTTGTGAGACCCCACCTGCAGTGCTGTGTCCAGTTCTGGAATCCCCAACATAAGAAGGACATAGAGTTCTTAAAGGCAGTCCACAGGGGTGCCACGAAGATGATCAGGGGGCTGGAGAACCTCTCCTATGAAGACAGGCTGAGAGAGTTGGTGTTGTTCAGCCTGGAGAAGAGAAGGTTCTGTGGAGACCTTAGAGCATTTTCCAGTACCTGAAAGGGCTACAGGAAAGCTGGAGAGGGACTTTTGACAACAGCATGGAGTGATAGGACAAGGGGAAATGGGTTCAAACAGAAAGAGGGGAGATATACTTTGGATATGAGGAAGAAATTCTTTACTGTGAGGATGGTGAGACACTGGCACAGGTTGCCCAGAGAAGCTGTGGATGCCCCTCCCTGGAAGTGTTCAAGGCCAGGTTGAATGGGGCTTGGAGCAATCTGGTCTAGTGGAAGGTGCCCCTGCCCATGGCAGAGGAGTTGGAACTAGGTGATCTTTAAGGTCCCTTTCAACCCAAACCTCAAGAAACTGGAAACCCTTGGACTGTTGCTCACTTAACCAGTTTAGGGATTCCCAGGAACTATAGTCCTTTACCAAGCAACAAAAGCTGAGCTGTAGACTAGTGTGAAGGGTACCAGTCTTCAGAGAGATAAGTTTTATTTCATTTCATAAAACAATTACATTAGGTCCAATACATAGATAGATTTAATAGCTATGTAGCTATCTACTCAGTTTTTACAGATGTTCTGGTAGATGATGTCCTATACTTTAAACAATGACCAATGATTTTGTCTGCTTTATATGTTAGGCATCCACATGGAAATGTTAAAAAGATCAATTTTCTAAGTGAAAATTACTGAATAAAGATCTTTTGCAATAATTTTTCAGCAATAATGAATGCTTGGCACATTTAAAAAGCCTATTAAAGGCACATATTTCTCACTCTACCACACCCAACAGAAATTTCATGGCAATGAATGAAATAGATTTTGAAATTACCATACTGCACTGCTGGGACAAATAGTAGATGACAACTCTTTCCAGAATAGAGGTTGAGTTTCTTTCAGTTATTTTCCTTTAAAATTGCAATAGTAATTTTAAAAAGCAATTATCTGCAAATATGAAAATGAAACTATTGAAGTGAAACGCAAAATAGCTGTCTCTAGATTCTTAATACAATGACAATAACATCCAAAGCTAAGGATGCCTGAGACAGTTATGAAAATTCAGAATTGTCCCTACCTTCAGTGGCACTTCCAAGGCCGTGGTTTGCTGCAGGGACTCCATTGTTCTTTTGACCAGTGCTGTAAAGTAAAGTTGAAAACCTACAGCTTTATTTTCCATGTTAGAATTCTTATACAGGTAAAAAAATCACATGCTTTATCACAGAATCACAGAACGTTAGGGGTTGGAAGGGACCTCGAAAGATCATCTAGTCCGACCCCCCTGCCAGAGCAGGACAACCTAGAGCAGGGCACACAGGAACGCATCCAGTCGGGGTTTGAATGTCTCCAGTGAAGGAGACTCCACAACCTCTCTGGGCAGCCTGTCCCAGTGCGCTGTCACTCTCACAGTGAAAAAGTTCTTCCTTGTGTTCATCTGGAACCTCCTATGCTCCAACTTGCACCCTTTCCCCCTTGTCCTATCACTGGACATCACTGAGAAGAGCCTGTCTCCATCCTCCTGACCCTCCCCCTTTACATATTTATAAACATTAATGAGGTCACTCCTCAGTCTCCTCTTCTCCACGCTAAAGAGACCCAGCTCCCTCAGCCTTTCCTCATAAGGGAGATGTTCCACTCCCTTCATCATCTTAGTGGCTCTGTGCTGGACTCTTTCAAGCAGTTCCCTGTCCTTCTTGAACTGAGGGGCCCAGAACTGGACACAATACTCCAGATGCAGCCTCACCAAGGCAGAATAGAGGGGGGGGAGAACCTCTCTCGACCTACTAACCACCCCCCTTCTAATGCACCCCAGGATGCCATTGGCCTTCTTGGCCACAAGGGCACATTGCTGGCTCATGGCCATCCTTCTGTCCACCAGGACCCCCAGGTCCCTTTTCCCTTCTCTGCTCTCCAGCAGGTCAGACCCCAACCTATACTGATCCGTGGGGTTGTTCTTTCCCAGATGCAGACTCCACACTTGCCCTTGTTGTATTTCATTAAGTTTTTTATATTCTGTTATATTTTTATATTCTGTTATATAATACCTACATTTCTAAATTTAAAAAAATAACCATTTACAATTTTTTCAGATTTTTTTAAAGTGAAATTTTATCTCTTGTGGAAGGTTAAAGAAAGGTTATTTTAAATCAAATGTTAGGGTGAAATTTGGAGAATTATTTAACTTCTATATCCCATAAATACTGAAGTACAGCACTAACATATTTTATACAGAGGCACAGCATATCTGAGTGCTATATTTCTCAGCTTTCAAGTTCAGTACTCTTAACTCTATGTTTGGTGACATTTTATGTATTTTAATTTTCTTCTGCAGCCATAAAACTCAATCTAAACAAAAGCTAGGAAAAAAAATACTAGAAGTCTAGACTGTCTAAAGTATTTTATCCTTCAAAGGAAAAGGGGACAAATTCTAAAAAAAAATCTTCCATGTGGGATAGTGGAGCTATCAAGAATCTAAACAATTAAACTTCAGTATGATTTATGTAACTTAACAACTCATCATGCCATAACACTATGCTCAATATTACTGTGAAAATGCATTTATAATTATTCCAAATCAGATTTGATCTTGGGACCAGATTTGTCATCCTTGGTAATGCCAAATAATGTTTTGCTTGACAGAGATTACTGCTGCAACACAATATGGTTCTAATAAAAATCGAAGAGAGATTCAGTGGATAAATGGCTTTTTAAAAAGAAGAAACTTTCGGCTAGTGAAAGTGAAATAGGAAAACCAGGCAGCCCCAGAACAGAAGTTATTGAGCAACTTCCATTGCTCTGACTAAATAATATATGTCATCATGTGCCTTACAGAACTGAGACATATCAGGGTGTGCAATACGTGGTGATAACTGCTAGGCTGAAAACCTCACGATTACTTAGAAGCTTTCTTTGAAGTTATCCCTTGATGCACATCACAGTTTTTTTGCAGCTGAAGTTAAATGCAAAGGAGCCAGAAGAACTCTAAAAACCTGCATACGATTGTTGCTCTGGCTTCTGCCGAAACCTTTTCTAATGATGCCAGCAATGAAGAGTAGCATGCAATGGTTTATGTCACATCTGTGACACTGAGGCTGGCTTGATAATAATGATGAGGAAAACTAGCTTCTGTCTGAGCATAACTGGAGTGCTCAGACCGTGCTCACTTGCTCAGACTTGCGTGCTAATGAGCTGTCATAAGATTTTCCATGAAGTACAAATTATGCAGTAACTCAAAAGATCAGTGGCTGAAGCGCTAAGGCTGAGGAAACAGAGACATTTGTTGACACGTCTATGTACAGCTACACCTATAGCCTTGATTCATGTTAGGTTTGAGGTAGTTTATGGTCCAGTGTAGAACATAGACTCATTTTTGGAGAGCAGAAACAAACACAACAACCACAGATTGGGAAAGGGGAAGTGCTGGCCTAAATAGTTATCCATTTAAAATCTAGTCCAAGTCAACATGACTATTAATAGTGAAGTGTTGGACTGCCTCCATCTTGAGAAGCCCACTCTGAATTTGAACAAGCTGCCAGCCTGGGGAGGTCAGCAATGCAGCAACCAGGTGGCATGCCTTCAGAAGGCTAAGTGGATTGCCAGTCAGTCCCTGGGTAAACATTTTTTCTGTCAGTAAGCTCCCTACCAGGCAACGGCTGCACAAAGCTTTTGTGAGAGCAGAACGTCTGCATTCTGCACTTCTCGTGCAGAACCACTCAGTTCTGTATGTTCCACCAAAGCACTTATGAACAATCTCTAAGGGCACGCTCAGCTCTGTGCAACTGAACATTTTTTGAGCTGTTAGGCAAATAACCAGCACTAGAGCATCAGGGCTATGGGAGGAATTGGTCTTTTTCACCAAAGGACCTTCAAGGGACAACAAAAGAGGGAGCATGAGTCAGCAGCATGAATCCATGGGTTGAAAGATGAATGGTATGATAAAAGGTACTGCATATGCACTGAGTTAGACCAGTTTTCCCTTTAGTTCTCTAGAGCTCTGAATTGGACTAGTTCTCTCCCATATAACTGTTAACCCCCAAAGGGAATTCGTGATGGCAGCAATGATTGCAACACCTTTCCCTGTTGGTTCACACAGTTTTTGCTTTAGAGTATGTGGCACTCTTAATTTTAAAAAGCACAGATTAAAAGTGGCCACATCAGTGAACAAACCTAATGGTTCCTCATTCACTTTAACAACCCATTAAAAACCTCTCCATGGGTTTGCTCCATTTTCTCTATTGTTATTTTCTGTGTCAGTTCAGCTCCCTGTTCTCTTTCTCATGTCATACTGACTTCTTCATCTCTTCCCAGAGTTTAGTGGGTGGCATAGTAAAGCCATTCATTTCAAGCAATCTGAAGTTGTTTTGCCTGCATTTCAGCCCTTTGAAATCATATCTTTTATAGTATCCAAAAGATCTGCCTACAGCTACTTTACAACAGATTTTTAATTAAATAATAAAACAGAAATATCAAGAAAAAGCAGCTGGATTACCATTCCTGTTCAGTAGTCTGCTAAGACAGTAAACAGTGAAGAAGGGAGCATTTAAACTAAATGACAGACTTTGCACAAAAATAAATAGGTAAACTAGCTGAGTACATTTANGAAAAACTTTTTCACTGTGAGAGTGACAGAGCACTGGAACAGGCTGCCCAGAGAGGTTGTGGAGTCTCCTTCACTGGAGATATTCAAACCCCGCCTGGATGCGTTCCTGTGTGATGGACTCTAGATGACCCTGCTCTGGCAGGGGGGGTGGACTAGATGATCTTTCGAGGTCCCTTCCAACCCCTTAGATTCTGTGATTCTGTGATTCTGTGATTTTTGAGAGATGAAATTCTGGCACAGTCTCCCAGTGGGAGTAATTTTTTTTATATGGCAATGATAATGTATAAAAGAGACTATATGGCATGTGGTATGTAATCTCAAGAGAGGTCCCCTTTAGTCCTATGTATATCACACCTGACTCACCTGGTACTCTCTCAAATCTCTTTGAAAACTCTCCTCTTTATCAAGGCTCAAAATAAACAATCCAGGCATACACAACTGTATCTTCTTTATCTCACATACAGTATAGAATGTGGTCACTAACAAAAGTGATCTCAATGTTTAAACAGAGCCGTCTCTACCACTCCTATTTTTTTGTTTCTTTCCTAAGATTGGAGTCTTTTGGGGTAATGATTATTTCTGTTCAGTTAAGAATCCAGTATATCTAGGGCACATAAATTATTAATTTTAAAATGTTCCTTTGCAGCCAGTCATATGCTGCAATGGTATCTGTAAAATGCTGTTCTCCCAACCTTTGCAACTTATCTCTCAAACCCCATAGTCAGCAATTATGGAATTTGTTGATTGTGCTCATCCTGGAATCTTTTTTAAGTGCTAAGTATGTCATGTTAAAATATTATGTATAAAAAAAACCCTGGTGACATCTAAGTGAAGAGATCACAGAGAAACCAAAATTTTAACATATATTTTAACATATATTAGATCTTCTTGATACTGACCCGAATAAATATGCTTATTGAAAGTGTTGTGAATAGAAGCAAAGACAAGACACGCATGCCTGCTGCAGAACAAAAGCTTATTTGTCCCTATCAAACTGAAGACATTTTTCAAATTCATTCACCTATGAAATTATGACTCCAGAAACATGTCAAAGCTGGCCAGATGTATGATCTATGGAATAGGGATTTTTACAAATTGAAAGCTATCTGCAGGCATCTTTAGTTTATGCACCAGTGTTTTTCAAGTTAGAAAAAGGCAGCTCAGAGGACAGAAAATGTCACTACCTTGTGATGACCAGTTCATTCTTTTGTTCTTCTGTTACTTGAGCCCCTTTTGAACATGTGCACTCTTTTATGCAGCTGTCTCAATGCCCATCAAGTGGGGAATTGTAGCAGAATAAAATGAAATTTCATGGAATTCATATATGAGTCAAAAATCTGTATTGGCAGATTTTTTAAAAAATCTAAGATAATGTTCTTTGGGGAGTAATAATCTTAATTGATCTTAATATAAAAATAAATACATTTAGTTTGTTCTGGGTTTGTTTTGTTTGTTTTTTTTTTCTTAGACTGGTCCTTTTTTTGTTCTTACATTTAAAGTAAGCATTTCAGCTGAAATATTTTATACCTGGCAAAATATCAAAAAATTGTGTAAAGCTGTATGTTCTACATGTTCTGAATATCAGAACGGATGCAGAAATGTGTGTTTATAAATTAGTACTAAAAAACCCACCTTTTAAAATTGCCCTAATGCACTGTGATATTGAATGGTCCAGAATTAAGTACTGCAATACACATATTTCTATAAAAATATGTTAAATAGCAAGTGTCTTTCATTTAATTATGCTTCTCATTAATGGATGCATTTAAGCAAGCATAGTGACAGGGAACAATCCACAGTGATCACCAGTGGCAAAATTCACCTTTCAAATCCACCCGGTATATATAAGAATCCAGACCTTACAGATGTGACAATGAATATCCCTGTCCTGTAAAAAAGAAATAATTCTGCAGTTTTTCACCCTGAGGTGTATTCCCCCTCTTATCAGTAATGAATTGAGAATAATCCAAGGGCAAAGAGGCATTTCAAGCAGAGCATGGAGAGGCAATCTCAGAAATAGCCTCCACAAAATGAAAAACTGAGTTGTGCAATTCCTGAATACTCTTCCCGGGTTCCCAGACAGACTCAGCTTGACTTGGGGACAGTCTACCTGATTACACAAGACTTCAGAACTCAGAGATGCTGAGCCCTCTCAGATCCAAGAGCCCAGTTTTTGGCATTCCCAAAATATCACCTGCCTTTCTGCTTCCTGGGTTACTGGAGAGCTCAGGATGTGAAGAAGCCACACAGGCAAGCTGGCTAGAAACCAGGCAGGTTGACAAAGCTGACAGTCTTCTGCCAAAACCAAACCAACTTCTGCCAAATGTTTTTATCTTTCCAGGCACCCTCTAACAGAAAATGAGGATTTTTAAAAAGCTCTTTTGCTGTCTTGTTCTTGCCCTAAACAGATAATTGAGGCAAATAATACACCGTATCTTTGTTGAAAATTACACAATTTAGAATACTATGTGCTTTATTGCATTTCAAAGTATGTCAGAGCCTGGACACTCAAAGCCTTGTTATAAATAAACGATGTTTTGCCTTGTTCATTCAGAGAGAACCTTACGCATACTATAAAACCATGGGTGATGGATTCTGTCTATTCTTCCAAAATACATGTAACATCT
Organism: Aegotheles bennettii; assembly: GCA_013398125.1. Lineage (NCBI taxonomy): Eukaryota > Metazoa > Chordata > Aves > Caprimulgiformes > Aegothelidae > Aegotheles > Aegotheles bennettii. The sequence goes on along the minus strand of VZRW01011501.1, from coordinate 59,680 downwards.
ACCTTTAGTTACATGCAGTATTTTGTGCAAAAGTAGATATTAGAAAAAAAGAACACCTTATTGCTTGCCTCTTTTTTATCAAATTCAAAAGATTCAAAATCATCTGTTGGGTATAGACTAATGGGTGCACTATAAATTGGATTTCCATATACTGAAAAGTACTGAAAACTCTTATTGTGGCCTATGAAATCCTAAGCAGGAGTAGAGAAAGCACCAGCGTTACGATTGCCTTGTGGCAATTCTCAGCCTCTACTCAGCAGTCTTAGAAGCAAATAGACATTTTAATATCACATAACAACACAAAAGAGATACTTTCATAAGGGAAATGCTGCTGGGAAGACTTATGTTCTGCACTACATTGTAATGGAAATACTACTGTTTACCTGTATGTTCTTCATTTATAAACCTTAAAATTGTTTTAAGATTTCATATCCATTCTGCAAATAAGAAAACTGAGACATATATTTGTTGTAGCTTTCCTGAAAAAGTAGATCAGAAGCATGACTGGAATCAGAATGCAAACACCCTGAATAGTAGGCCAGTGCTTCCTGGATCACACTAAATGCAGGAGACTGACACAGCACTGAACTGTAGTCCATTAAAGCCATCTAACACTACTCCTTAGCTTTAAGTCCACGTCCTTCACTTTACTGAGCTTTGTGACTGTACAACTGAGATTTCTCTCTGGATCATTAAGCTGCAGGCTGGATTCTGCAAGTCAGCAGATTCCGTAATTTAAAGTTTCTGAATGAACAAAAGCTCATTAGATCAGTAAAGACAAAGCTGACAGCTAAAGAATATGGGCAAACAACAGTAAGATGACTAAGGACTTAAAAAAGGGAGAAAAAACTTTGAATAAAGGGGTGAAACCATATTTGGACTTTCAAAGCACTGAAGTGAATTAGAAGCACATACCCCTACTGGCATTCCTACATTGGTTTAGAACTCACATACCTAATTTGTTACCTCACTTAGCATCTCCCAAAATAATTGGAAAAGATTAGGGAAAAAGAGTCTTCCTATTTAGTTTCATCTGAAAGGAATCTAGGTCAACTGCTCTCAAACTGCTCTGTGATGTGAACCAAAACTGTTCACACCATGGACTGGGGACAATAGGGAGAGATCCGCTTCATCCATCATACTCCTGACTGGAAGTCACATGCTGATGCAGATGCACCCTTTCTCTGCCTATTCAGATGAAGCAAAATCTTTGTTAATGACACTGAAGGAAGAGACAGCTTCAGTCACTTTTAAGACAACTTGGATTAGTTCTTTTACCAGTAGTAGAACTATTTGTAAAACATATAATAACAGAATGGTTGAGCTTGGAAGGGACCTCTGGAGGTCATCTGCTCCAGCCCCCCTGCTCTAACAGGACTTCCTAGAACCAGCTGCCCAGAGCCATGCCCAAACAGCTTTTGAGTATTTCAAAAGACTCCGCAACCTCTCTGGGCAACCTGTGCCAGTGCTCAATCACACTCACAGTTAAAAAAGTGCTTCCTGATGTTCACACAGAACCTTCTGTGTTTCAGTTTGTGCACATTGCCTCTAGTCCTGTCACTATGCACCACTGGAAAGAGCCTGGCTCTGTCCTTTATGTCCCCTCCTTTCAAGGATGTATATATATTAATAGGATCCCCCTGAGCTTTCTCTTCTCCAGGCTGAACAGTCCCAGCTCTCTCAGCCTTTCCTCATAGCAGAAATGCTCCAGTGCCTTCATCATCTTTGTGGCCCTTCATTGGACTCTCTCCATTGTGTCCACATCTCTCTTGCACTAGGGAGCCCAGAACTGGATGCAGTATGTCAGAGGTGGCCTCATGAGGGATGAATGAAGGGGAAGGAAATGAATGAAGAAATGAAGAAGAAAATGAGTGTCTTAGGTTGGTCTCTAGTGTTAAGGAAAAGACATTTTATCACTCTTCTGTTCTGAGGCAAGTGAGTATTTCTGAAAGTTACTGTATCTCTGAGTTTTCTTTTTTTCTTCGCCTCTCAGGGCAAACTAGAGACAAACCTAAAAATCAATCTTCAATCAGTAGAATGAAACAAACTTCCATCTTGAACATTCAAGCTCGTCAGCCTGTATTAAGTGCAATGACAATTTCCAAGGTATCCCAGACCTCTAGACTGCCCAGGTCGATTTCATAAAGGTCATCTTAGCAACTTTAATTACATGGTGATAGCTTTGGAGCAGAACAAGGAATTTACAAGTACGTCTGTTCTGCACACTGCAGCTGGGTGTGGAGATACAAGAACCAGTTACACTGTGTGTAGAGCAGACATAACTTGAGTATTTGAACTGGACTCCTTTTGTGTTTTCAGAAAAAAGCCTCTAATCATCATGTTTATATACTCGGATAATTTATTACTATTATTGATACAAGAGCTAGTGGTTTTTTATGTTATACGGGAAAAGTATTGATTTTGCTGAATTTACTACAAATTTGTACTAGTAATGGAGATCAGAATTTGACATAATGAGGGCAGGATCTGGGATTTTCTATATCTATAGCAACCATAAATAATTTTTATCTTCTGGGTATAATATTAGCTATATACTTAACACAAATTGATGCAAAATAAGCTAATTAAAATCTTTCTATGCTATCTTACAGATCTCATTCAATATACTATACTTTCTAACTCTGAAACTATGGCACTTTCAGACATCATTTTTTTCTGAGTAGACATTACAATCTCTAATAAATAGTGTGGTGTTTTTTTAATTTAAACTAGATTTTAACTCCTGTATTTAGAGGTCAAATGTTAATATATTAACCTAGTTAATTACAATGCCTCTAATATACTGAATTTAAATATTTGCCAGGTCCTTTGTTTTGATTAGATGGAGGTTTAATGTTCTCATTATGAACTAATACTCACAAGAGGGATCAGTGATGAGACTAATATGGCAAATTGTACTGTTCAAATGAATGCAACACAGAAAGGTGAAATTAATTTTTTCTTAGATGCTTAGGTTATAATAAATTATATTTCTTGTATTTGTTCAGTTAAAATATTTGTGACATTAAGCTAATTGTTTTAGCCAAAGGTATTGCTGAGCTTCAAACTGGACCAAAGTTTGTGAATAAACTTTTGGTGCCTACAGGAATAAATCCACTACTTACTGGAGAAGAGACCAAACAGCCTCCTATTCAGCCTAGTTAAATTTATACCAGATGTTCAGACAAACTCTGGCTTAGGCAATAATGTCTGGAAGTAAGCCAGATGAGGGGATAAAAATGTAGGCAGAAATTTTTACTAACCCTTAATCTTGAAAGTTATATTCTTACATTAAAAGTTTCATACTACATTATGTAACAGGCCACAATCATAAGCATTCAGGAAGTTACTTTCCAAGCCATTCTTTTTAAGCTGGTTTATTTCCTTCTAAAAGCCATTGAAACCTTGGAGAAATTATTATTATTGTTTAGCTTCATTCACACACAAGATGAGGGAATCTTGATAAGAAAACTAAATACAAATAAGCATGTGATGAGCTACATATGAGGAGTATATCACATTTTATCTACATAAGAACCAGTGGTGGAAGACATTCAGAAAAATTGACTTAGTATACATTTTGTTAATCATGAGAATCAGTGTACTACTTCTTGTTACATTAATTCTTTATCCTCTGAGAAACCACAGGTTACAGGGATTAAAAAGAGAGCTGGGGAGAAAGAGAGAATTTATTTACCTGAAAATTCCTGGATTTGAGAATCTTCTACTTCAAACAACAACTCATCATGAATCTGGGCAATTAACCTAAAAAAATTCAGATAATATATGCAAGAAATTTCTAACAATGCTTTTCATTCATATCATCAACTAATTGTCACATGCACAATGGATATGTTAAAGCAAAAATAAACATCCTAAGAGAAGGAAAAAAAATCATTAATGAAGTTAAAACGATTGCCACTCCACATATTCTGAAAACATAAAGGCCATGGTCATAGACCCAAACTGTGCTTGATAGCTTATAAATGTCATTCAGGGATCTGATGATGTGACAAGGTATTACTTAAACCCAATTTAATTTGCAGAAAATGGCAATAAATTATAGAGACAGACTATGCTTAGCTAATGTAGCTTGTTTTTCTCAAGTTGAGCTGGAATAAATGTGGTTGCAAATGGGCAGTTTTACTAATACAAGCTAGGTCAATAGCACTTGGCTCACTGGTACACCAGTATTAACTCCTAGCATAGGGTTGGCCAGTGACTTGAGTCTTTTCCAGAAAATAACCTTTTCATTTAAGTCCAAAGTAACGGTGCTCATACTAACAAACAAGTGAATTGAAGAATGAAAATGTAGGCACATACACACAACCTGACCTGTTGCCTCTGCTATGGGGACAGTTGCCTTCATAAGAACAGAATGTACAGCTGAAAGCATTACGATCTTGAAACCTATGCAACGGCACGTACCTGAGCTCTCCAGTTAGAGTGGTTTTGTGATAAATTTATACTGCTGCTTTGTTTTTCTTTTTGTCTGTATTAATTCTGTATTGATAGGTCTCTTGCATATGCACTGTGACTTAATTGTTCAGTGCTTATAGGAATAGAACCCTAAATTGTTGGTTTGGGTGCAAATGTACTTTCACAATGGAAATAATATATGTATTTGATTGAACCAAATCCAAGACAGAAGAGAGAGAATCTAGCACGTACGATCCCTGAGTGCAGTTCTCACTCAGAAGGGAAGAATACTGCATATCTGATTAGACAGTATTCCTACTAGGTTTATTTTATTACTTCTTTAATTATTGTAGCTGAGAGTCTGTCTTGAAACTGTACAGCATATTTCCAAATTGCTTTGCAATTTGTATAGAACATTTAAATTAATGCCCATTGTAGACTTATAACCCAGCAGTTATTCCAGTAAATAATGGTTGAAACATCAGTATGGGTACTACTTATAACTTTTCACAGCTTTCAGGAAAATATCCTAAGAATGTTTCACACTGCCTTAAATTACAATGTGACATTGACTAACAGTGTGGTGAGCTCTAATAATAGATCTTAAATTATTAGTCACTTACAACAAAGTCAGAAGCAGAGTGAAACAGATTAACATATTTCTAATAGGAAATTGGGACACAGGATACAAAAAGAAATAGATTAAAAGATCAGGATCATCTGTAGCAAGAAAATACAGTTACATGAAAAGTTACAATTTCTAATGCAAGTAAATTAATTAAAGGAAGAGATTCCTCACAATCACTGAAATGACATGTAAAAATATATACATTAGAAAGAACTGCAAACATTAAAACCTCTGAATATACTGTGAAGCAATGGAATAACTGAAAATAGTTGTATTGATCAAACCAGTGCAATAAAAATGTGATAGATGGGTTATTATTTGTACCAGAGTGGTGTCTCATGCCTTCAGTCAGGATTAGAGCACCATATATTCTGAATGTTTCGTAAGGAAAAGTCCTTTCTTAGAAGAACTTACAAAATAAATTTAAAAAATTATCATAAATTTATCAGGATTTAGGAATGGAGGAAAAATAACTGGATTTTCAAGACCACTCAGTGTTCGATCAATTGATCATCTCATCTCTACACTAAGAGTAAAACCGAGTCCAGGAGGAGCAGGGTTGGACCAGAGATCAGTGCTGCTTTATGTGAGTCATTAAACCTGTGGAAGCAATGTGAACTGAACTCAAAATTTGTGTCTGGACAGCATAACAGACTTGACACAACTGTACATGCTCCAGTTCATCCACTGAAAGCAGCACAGCTATTTTAGCTTGGTTCTCCACCCAAGCTAAAGGACCCCGTTTCTCAGTGCTTATCATCCTGATTAGCACACCCTGTCAGCTGGATTATATTGGCAGTTAACTGCAGAACTGTACAGTTGCAGGATTATGTCTACCCCATCTTAAACATCTAGTGATTCTTTTGAAATTCAGGATAATATTCTGTCAGCTAAAGTACAGAACTAGAAGTTAGAGAAATGGTTCTCTTTCTAGTCCTGTTACTCTCCTGCTAAGCAATGCACTTTCAGTTAGAAAATGGGGATAATATTTGTCTCAGAAATGTGAGATCTAAGAAATGTTTCTAATACACTTCTATTTTCAAATGAAAGATATTACATGAGTTTTAATTAATGCTAAACATGATTTCATAGCTTGATGCTGAGAAGTGGAACAGTATACAATTCCTAACTTTCATCAAAAAAGTCAGATTTTTTTTTGATGATTTCTTATCTCTTTTTCTTATCCATCTCACATCTACTTCATAGGTTCTACTCTTGCAGGTTTATAGTGTAAGGCCACCTCTATTTTTGGGGGGTTGTTAGAGCAATAACATTCACACTCAATATACTGTTCCACAGAACGAAGCATTCAATTTGACATCAATCCAGATGAAATGCAAACCAAAGCAATCCATACGTTCAAAATTCATAGCTTCCACCATTCCAGTGCCTGCACACACCTACCCATTGCACACATTGAGTGAAAGAAGATTGAAAAAAACCCTATACTTTTCCTTAATAGTTTAATTGAATCATCTTCACTTTGAAGGAATATTGAAATAGCAAGCTCCTCTCATTATCTCTTGCTAAATTAGAGACTGCAAACCAGGCAGAGACTAGGGTGCTTTTATTGTTCTGCATATGATAAGAATGCCTTTGATTTACGAGCTAATATTTTATTAACTGTTTTCTTGATTGCCTGCAGATTAGGCATCATTTTTGATGAGTACACACATGATTTGTTTTACTGAGAAACACAACCTGTGTCTGGGTACGACTCTGGTGTGGAATGGAGATAATGCTACAAACTGCACCTGCAAATGCAGAATTATTTCTGTGATGGCTTTTGACATCAGTTTTCTGTGTCCAGCAAACAATATCCTTCTTAAGGACAGAATTAAGAATTATAGAATTTTATAAGGAAAAAAAAATAATTATGCTCTTCAACACTACATTCATCATTCTCCCAGTTTCCTATGAAACAACACAGAGACTAAACTTATCAGGTCTTCAGTGGATCCACGCAGTTATCATTACTATATCATAATCATATTATTGACTTGCCAATTGACTATCAAGAGATTTTTATCATAATGTTCTATTTATAAGGCTGTATAGCATATGCTTCCTTATAGTATATTTTTTCCTAGTACCAGGTCAATTTGTCTGTTTTAAGACTAAATGAGGATTTTGTTTGTTACTGTAAAGCAACATATTCCAGATCTGAACCTCTCTTTTCTAAAGTACAGAACTGCAAGTTTTTCCATGACTACTTCAAATACGTTGCCTAGAAATAAATACACAATTGAGCTGACTTCAACAAAACACCTATTACCTTACTGGTGAGCAATTGTACTTCTTTACCATTAAAGGAAACAACATTTTGTCTAAACTGCAAATGAGAGTGCTGTGGCATGACATGCTGCAGACCCTATTGCAGGAATATCCCATAGAAGAGGCCAGTGTAGGATATGGGAAAAAAAAGAAAAGATCATCGTAGTCGCCTTTCTCAGAAGGTGTTTTTTTAGCTGCCATATGCAGTGTTTCTGGACATTACAATGGGCCAAGATCATAGAATCATAGAATCATTATGGTTGGAAGGGACCTCCAGGGTCATCAAGTCCAACCTTTATCCCATCACATTCCTAACCATTAGACCATTAGATCATGGCCTCAAGTGCCTCATCAACCCGTTTTTTGAACACTCCCAGGGNTGCAAATTTACTGAGGGTGCATTCAATCCCCTCATCCAGGTCATCAATAAAGACATTGAACAAGACTGGCCCCAAGACCAAGCCCTGAGGGACATCGCTTGTGATCGGTCTCCATCTGGATTTAACTCCATTCACCACCACTCTCTGGGCTTGGCCATCCAGCCAGTTTTTAACCCAGCCAAGAGTCCACCTGTCTAGACCATGAGCCACCAGCTTCTGCAGCAGAATGCTGTGGGAAACAGTGTCAAATGCCTTCCTGAAATCCAGGAAGACAACATCCACCGCTTTTCCCTCATCCACTAGGCGGGTCACCTGATCATAGAAGGAGATTAGGTTGGTTAAACTGGACTTGCCCTTTGTGAACCCATGCTGGGAAAGATATTTTGTGTTCTGTAATTGAAAAACAAGAACTTATTGACTTTAAAATTTGATAAATTCATACTTAATGCATTCATATTTAATAAAACAAAATACAGGTTTACAAAGCATTGCCAGAAAAAGCCCAAATGGTTGCTTGTGTAACAAATGCTTGTATGGATTTCAAGAACATTTAGAAATGATGACATACATGATTTGGGAGGAAGACTTTTAAATCTTCTCTTTCAGAATTTAGACTTGTCCCCACAATCAGAGCAAGATGAAAATCTGCAGACATACAGGCCATCCTACTATAAATCTTACACCTTTCTCCTGAAGCATCTGCTACTGGCCAAACTCAGTGATAATGGACCAGATGGTTGTTGGATCCGATTCTTCTTAAAAATCTCTATGTTCCCTACACTAAAACTGTATTTTTTTTTTCTGATACTACGAATACCACCTGTTATTTAACTGCATCACAGTTTCCCCAAAAAAGTACACAGATTGAAGCAGAAAGAACACCTATTAACTTGTCATGTAACTAAGGAACAAGGTTAGCTAATTTTGTAACATTTTCTAGACTTTTCATGTTTCTTTGGAAGCTGCACTTACAAGGATTTCTACTGCTGTAGTATAAAAGCTATAGCTTAAGGCATATCATGCCTGCATAGATGTGACCTGCATTAAATTGAATTCACCCCTTCTAGTGTTCCCACAACAAAGAGCAACAAGATACCTTAACATTTTAACTACAAAAATTCAGCTAACTTTTGAAATTTGTTTTCTCAGAAGTTACATCATGGAGAACCAGAAGCTGAATACATGGTTAATTAAAGAGAATAGAATTCTCACAGGTACTCAAAGTGTTTTAAAACATCTAAAAGGTGACCTACAAAATTAATTTATAAACTAAAATTATTTGTTTGTGCTGAACAACCCACATAAAGGAACCCTGAAAAACCTGCTACATCATGAATGTCCCTTTTGGCTGCAATGTTTAAGTATATTAAATATATTTAGGTCTGTTACTCTCTATAAAAAATAATCACTCTGACTTGTTCTGGCTCACTATGCATGAAGTGTTCATGTAACAGTTCACCAACTTGTGAGTACAGGCAAAATACTGCTTTGCATGCTCGAGGAAAGTAATGATTTTGCTAAGTCACAACATGCCTAGAAATACAATTTTATTTGGCCACTTTGGGAAGCAGAGACCTATATACTGGACTGGGACAGCAGCTATGGAGAACTCACAGTAATTTCTGACACAGCAATATGACCTGGGATGTTTCCTTCTGCCACTGAAACAAAAACCTATGTCTGTGTAAAATTACTCTACTCTCAAGCAGAATCAAAAGCTTCTATCTTTACCTTGTGATTCTATTTCTCCAGTATTAGACTAGCGATAAAAGTTGACAATCTTCCTAGAGTTAATGCTTTAGAGAAGATCTGCAACCATACACTGGGAATTGTGAGCAGAGTGCCAGAGCAATAAGCATTTACTTGAAAATCCTGTGTAAGTGTTACAGAAAAAACGTGAGTAAAAACAATTATTTAATTTCTCAAGAAACAGATAAAGGGACATAAGATTTATGGCCAGAATTAAAGAAACTCATTACAAATAGCAGCAGCACTAAGCAGGTTGTGGAATGCATTTGGCTGAAGCTATGATGTAATCAAGAAGTTGGTTTTATCAGTATGTCCTTTTGTATGAATCTGAGAAATGACAAGCAGTCAAAGGACTAATGCTTGAATCCCTACACACCTTATAAAAATGGCTCTAGGTTCTTGTGTCTAACTAGAACTGAAGCCACTTCCAACAAATGAATCATTTGTGATTTCTCACATGATTTGTATCTGAAAAAAATCCAGGTCACATAACACAATGCTTGTTTCTGGGACGATTAGGTCTGTTTCTTACTAATTTAGCTATCTGTGTAGAAGCAAGCTGCATTTACAGCTCACCAACTCAGAAAATCATTAGGCTGATTAAAGTGTTTGTTTCTTGACAAAGACATACAAAACCTTCAACATCCACTGCTATTGAAAAGCAGCTGGAACCATGAAAATAAGATCATGCATTTTCCTCTTATTTGCTGGTGGCTCTTCCTTTTCAGACCATTCATTTATATCTGGCTTGTTGCTGAACCTGTCTCTTTAACTAGGCTACGGACATGCTGAGAAGTAAAGCTGTGTGTTTGTGGCACAAGTCCAGTGCTGAAGGAACAATAAATTGGTGAGAAAGCAGAATTGCTGGATTCACACCAAATTACTCAATAGTTCTGTAGACTTATTAAATTTAATTTGCAAGTTGTTGGGATATTATCATTGTTAATTACTTTCTGAGAAGTCCATGTAGCACCAGGTAGACTTTGGATAACACCAATGAATCTTCAGGTTACAAAGTGATAATTTTTACAAGAATTGCTACAGGCAGCAATTCTTCCCCAATTTGCCAGCACCCTTCTTTCTTACCAAGTTTCCATGCATCTGCCACCGCAATGCTGTTTAAAACACTGAAAATAATTACAACTGTCCATCTGAGTTCACCAAGTACCTTTCCACTCTCAGCAATTCCATAAATCTTTCTTTCAGCTGTTACTGTATGCCTTGATCTCGCTTCAGAAGTTTCTTTGCTATCAGCTGCCTGCAGGAAACACTGTGTGGAGGTTCTGTGAAATGTATCAGACAGGTAAAAGCTGGAACTTGAATAATTTATGTCAGCAGAACATGAAAATGTACTGACAAGTAAGAAACTTGGCCAGCAGCAGCAGAACAGCATCTTTTAAAAGATCTAGGTAATAGGGGAGAAGACTGAAGAAATAATTTTGATTACTTGTCAGTGCCACACAAAATACAGAGACATTAACACTGATCCCAGTAGTCTGCCTATATTAATATCAGCTCCTTATCATATGTATTGCATTTAATACTACTTTTCCCCATTTCTGTAAAATTATTATCGAGTAATTGATTGACTTTTTATTGTCAACAGCATAAGTTGCTAGGCTGGCATTTGATTTAAAAGATGAAGAAACACAGAGATAAATGAGACTGCTAGTTAACAGAACAGCCATTGGTCAGTCACAGAGGAATATACTGTTTCATCAAGAGGGTCTCTCTGATGGAGCTTCATGAAAATGTAACTTGATTACCTTTCCCTGACTTCCAAATGCAGTATCATATGTGCAAACAATAACTGAAAATCTACTGATTACTAGTCATATGAAAATGGAGCTTCATACTGTTGGGTCAGAGCTTACTCACAGCTGAACAGCTTACAGTGTATGCAAAATGAATGCAGTGCCCTCGGTGGAGAAGGCTGCAAACACACCTGAAACTTACACTAGAAAATGTAAGATCTTATCTAGAATTTACCTTTTTTTTTAATTATTTCCAAGGTAGGGAAGACAAAATGTTAAGTGTTAGCCACTACTTGGCTATGCCTTACAGGAGATACTGTCTCCCAGTGTAAATCAGGGGTTCTTAATCACTTCTAAAGCATATAGAAAAGATATTTCTCTTTGATATGCTGTTCAAAGTGAAAACCCTGTTTCCAAAATTAGAAGTTCTAATAGGGAAAAAAATACGAGAGGTGAAGATAGAAGAAAAGATAGTAGTGTGCTGCCTTTGGAATGAATACAATCTGATGTGATGATAATAGGGGACTGATCATATTTCTCATTTTAGAAGAACTACTCTGCATTCCTACTGTTAAAACAGCACCAATTATGTATACATTTAACAATATTTTTCAAAGTGCTTTACAAAGGATCTTAGCATCATTACCCTGACTTGATTGATAAGAGAATCAAGAAACAGACCACTGAAAAAATAACTAATTGAACATCACCTGGCAGACAAGTGGAAACACAAATTTTTGAGTGTCAGTCCTGTAGTCTTTTGGCAAGACTACAGTGATGCTTTCAAATGCCTGAGCCACCTTCCAGCCAGGTGAGTGCTTGCAGAATTTATAAAGGCATTAATTGTGCTTTTCTGACAAGCCTGGCTTGTAAGTACCTACTAAATATTACAGTAAGGACCATTAGTAACTATTAAAAGGCTCTCCTTTAGCAAAGCCATCCAGTTGTTAATGGCTGGCAGGAGTTCAAAATTCCAGTTTAAAGCAGTCTGTGTCTTTTAGTTGCCCTTGCAGCCTTTGGCTTTCCCAACTGTGATATTTATGATAGGAATAAGCAGGATAGGCAGCGCTACTTTACTGACGCCTGGTTTAGCAATTCCCCTAAGCTTTCACAACACAAGGAAATTCAACCTGTAAAACTTCAATACTTCCCAATGTTTGTTACCTCTTTATCCATTGGATGACACTACGTCTTTCAAAGAAAGAGATTTGAGAAAGGACAACCCAAGTAAAATTTTCTGTTGAGAGAAGGAAACATTCTCAAGCATTATCAGGCATGGCATTAATCGCAAAAGACTTTGGCTTTCTCAGAATTACAACAAACAGCTAGTTATTGAACCTAAAGATATGTGTGCTAGGTAGGAACTGCAGAATGTTCTTTGTTCTTTGCCCTCTCACCACTGCCAATCGCTTCCTCCAGTGAAAACTTGTTGGCTGCTTGTCCCAAAAGGCAGCTGCTCTATCACTCATCTAACTCAAAGTTAGGTCAGCTAACGAAATTTTCAATCAGGCCACAGCTGCCAGATTCTGGTCTCTTGATATAACTCAGGCAGCAGAAAGAATTACAATCAAAGCAGAGAATCAGCCCCCAAATGTACAAAGCAGTATGTTATAATACATCATCTAACCTTTAATCCACAAATGTATTGTCTGGCTGCAAGCAGTATCTCCACCAAAGAACTATTTCCTATTTCAGATTTATACTAGAAGGCAACTTAACTTTTTTTTTTTTAATAGTTTAATAGTATTTAGCTCCAAAAGTTGCAAGAATACTTAAGAGTGTTACTCAGAACAAGTTTTATTTTTCGTATAGGGGTGATTCTGTCTTTGAATTCAACACATAAAATTTATATTTGTAATCAGAAATTATATTTTGAAATATTAATCAAATAAGACAACACAGCTGTAAAAGATACACACATAGAAACACACACAGCATATTTAGAGTGTTAGATACTAAATATAATTGCAAAGTATATTTGGAAGGACAATCGCTGTTACTTTGTACTGAGCTAAACTTCCCCTGAAGTCCTTAATACAGGATTGCTCCAGTCAAGCTTTTGATTTCCACTTCTGAATGACAACAGAAACGTGGATGTTCTGCACTACCTGCTATCTCTGCCTTTATCTGAACATCTACTGCAAAAATTCGTGTTCTACTTGATTGTTTACTACAGCACTACAAAAGATGAGAATTCATTTGTTTGGGTTTTTCAAAGTGTTTTCTATTGCAGCAAATAATAAAGCTCACCGACTCTGCACCACCCCCTCCACCCTTTATTACAGGAAAGTAGACTTCATTTTTTTGCTAGTGGCATAAAAATCTTGAGGAAATTCAGTGATCTCCTATCCAACTATGAGCAGTCACAACAGAAGAGAATTATGATGACCTAGCTTTTCTTTAGCAAAGGAAAGCAATCTATACAAGAATAAAAAATGTTCATTTATTTTTCTTGAGCACTGGTTTCCTGATTCCTGTTTTTTTCCCAGCCCATTCAATGTTCAATTCTCATTGTACAATACACTCAAAATACAGGAAGGATATGATCAGTGGGCTTGATTTCAAAGATGCAGAACTACCACTGAACTAGATCTGACTGCGTTTAAATGGCCCCAGGGCACTTCATCGCCTTGGGATGGATTTACAGATCCAACCATTTAAGCACAAAGATATAACTTTGAATGTATAAAACCATCCCACAAGTCCTTGCTTGTTAAAAGATTCAGAAGCATACACAGTATTTCCACAGCTTGTTAAAATGCCAGAAACACACTCATTTTGACTAATTTTGTTTTAAAAGCAAACAGTTTCACAATCATTTATTACTAACCTGGCTGTTAAAGTCGAAGAAATGACAACAGAGGTAAAAATCTCCACCATAGCCATTTTACAAAGATCAGCTGCAGATCCTATGGAAGAAAGTGATCTGCTTTTAATTGAAAGCATGCAAAAGGAAAATCTTCTTCTTGGAACTATGGCATAGGAATGAAAAACATCCAAAATTCTGAATTATAAGAATTTGAAAAACTAGCAGATTCAATTCATGTAATATGTGAAACATATCATAAGATTAATAAATATCAAACTACATAATTACATGTTAATTAAAAAACAAAAAATAATAATATGAAATGTTTATTAAAGGTGAATTTGTCAGTCACGGCCATGAGTTTAAAAGTTCCTTTTTATAAAAAATGTCTGATATTATCTAACTCTAAATGGAATTAAAACATACCTATGAATCAATTAAGATTTAATGTCACAAAAAGTTATAACATTGTTACAGAGCTACTTTTATTCTGGAAACAATTTTATGCTTTCTCACATCTCCATGTGTATGTAATATATATTCATTACATTACAGTGTTGAGAGCAGTGGTGCTTAAAACAGTGTCATGTTATATAATAGATTACGCATTCCTGGTGATCAAGAGGCAGAATGATTATCCAGGCCTGCAGTTTGGTGAAGGGGTCTGTTCTGAGCCATGCAACAGGGTTTTGATAAATTTTACATCAAGATTTTCAGAACAAATGCAGAAATAATCCTTTTAGCAAGGACTGGAAGTCATAATCATTCTTGTCCCATCAGATATTGCAAATGTACTGGACCATAGACATCTTCCTTTTCACACCCCTTAACTCAATTAATTTTGAATTCTTTCTTCCAAAAGGTTCAACTTCCAGAGCAAGGATAAAGAGCAGCCAGGTAGGCAAACACTCTCCTGGGAAATAAGAGATTGAGGAGAGAGACTTACCACCTCTTCTTTTTCATGGTTTTCTGTGACAAACTGCCTCCTCTGAATCCCACACTGAGACTGTTTTACTCATTAGCTATACCAAGTGCAGATCCACACCTGATTATTGTGATGTCCATGTCTAATTGTGAATTTTGCCCCAAATACCTGCCTTGTTTTCCTGTCCAAATGATGTGTCAAGCTGATTCAATACAGCACAAAAAGGGATGCATTAATATAGAAAGTAAGAAAGAATGTTTCTGCAAAGGTCAGGTAGATATCTTCTTAGTGATTGGGAGAATAAAATTACATAATTGAACATTTCAGCCATCAAAATACATATGTTCTATATGCATTCTTCACGAAACAATGCAAAGTAATAACATAAAAAAGAACTCTCAAAATGAAAAAAATATTTCTGAGATGTGATTTTTAGAGATAGGCCATTTTAAAGATTTTAAAAGAAAATAATTATATCCTTGGCCTTGCCACAATTTTGTAAAAGCTTAACTGATATAGCATACTTTAGAAAAATTCTTTTTATTGTATTTTCTGACTAGTTCTGCAGTCCTTGTTTAAAACATTCCTTAATGTTAACACAATCAAATAACAGAGCAGAAACGGGTGGATGGTGCTCCATTATTTTCCCAGTGCATTTGGAAGTTACAAAACAGCAAACTCCCAGAGTAGAGTTCTTTCAACTCAATGTAACCGTTTTCATGTTTAATAATGTTTTAATAAAATACATGGTTTGCTCTGTACAGTTGGCTAGAGATGAATTATAACTGAAGAACATTATGCTGTATATTGGTAAAGACTACTGAACTGGGAAATATTAAAAAAGAGGAAAAAAGCTGTGAAAGAACTGTGGCAAACCCAGCTGTAGTAAGTTAGAGCTGGAACTCTACATTTCTCTCAATATTGCCATTCTTCAGAAGTCGTCTTCTGTTACCAGTTACTGTTACCATAACCAAAATGCAAACTGTTTAAATTAATTAGACTATTATATATAAGTATAAACCACACATACGCAGTTTAGTACACTGTGATAAAATGTTTTAACGTAATTAGAAGGTTTTTACCGTCTTTAAATATTATTTCAGAGATGAAATGCTGAAATTAAAAAATCCTTGAAGCCTAGAAGGAAATTTTTATGAAATTGGGGAATACTGCATACTTTAGAGTTTTTAATCCTTGCTTCATGACACCTTTTAATATTGTGTATTTTGAATAACTGTTACACTTTTTTACATCAGATTTGTCCTTCAGTATTATTTGAACCAATGATGAAATGTGATAATCATATTATTGTAGGCAATGATAGCTATAAGCAAGTGTTGTGTAAACAGTCTTGTGATAGCTTTGCCTTAGCTCAAAGCTCTTTGGACAGATGGACATGAGCAAGTGCTGCTCAGAAGGCTGTGTGGCTTTATTAATGTTACTCTGTACACTCAGCAGGACTTGCTGTGTTAGCTCAAGCATTGTGCCTTCAACTGGAGAGGGCTGCTGGCCAGCTGGATGGAAATCCAGGTAAACTGAACACAAGTCTCTGGGGAGGGTTGTACAGGCATGCCCAGTGTTACAAACAAGCTTTGATGCAGATACTTTAGAATTCTACATTTGGGAGCTTAATACAGCAAGGCAGCCACCACTTGAGCACAACTAATATTCAAGCAACTGGGTATATGTTAGAATTCTAGATTCTATACTCTAGAATTCTAGATTCAGATCATATATGCTTATGTCTATGCATATCCTTGCATAGACAGTATTTAAATTCAGTTACTAATTATAAGGAGTGTCACATATTACATAAATACACACATAATTTTTAAAATGAAGCCTTAAAATTAATAATATTTGGAGACGAAAGGAAGAAAAACAAATGAACCTTTCAAAAGGAAAAGTAATCACTTCATAAAAAGCAATCCATCCCCATGTCTAAAAAGCACTTTTTACTTGCCTGTAAGTTGTACGCTCCCAATATAACTCTATGAAAACCCTGTCAGCATAAGTCAATTAAAACAGTAATTCTACCAAGGGGTAGCTTGGTAGGAGGGATCTCAGCCTGGATTGCCAGCTCAGTTTTTATATTTTTTCTTTAAGTGGCTAAATTCTGTACAAGACTGAGCCTCAAGCAATTTAGACATAATATGTCAATGCATCAAATTAACTAACATTTGAGCACTTTATGTTGATTTTTGTATTTCCAACCTATATGGCAAATTTGCAATGTTTTTCTGTGAATAAAGACCTTTTTCTTTCCCTCCACAGAATTAAGTTTGAATATTCCTTACAAAGAATGAGTTTGGATTCAAAACAGATAACAACAATGCTTGATTCTTGTAATGTTGTATATTTCTTAAACTAAAGCTATCTGGCAAAACAAAAACTAAAGTCTGTAAGCAGCATCACAGAAACCATTTTGGAGGAAAAAAAATCAAAACCAAACAGGAGAATGTTTTAAGACATAGATACAAAGTTTGTACCTTTACCTATATTTAATTATCACAGAGCACTATTGTGTATTAGCACATTATGGTTTATGATAACATTTATTGGCAATTTTCAAGGTTGATAGAAGACATCATTTAAATTTCTCTTTTAGGTAAAACTCATGCCTCAGTAGCCTACTTTAGTAGAATACTAGAATATTCATTCTTTTGAGATTATCAGAGTTCTTGTCCACTAAAGCCAACACAGATAAAGAGGTAGGTGGGTAGGTAGGAAAGTAGGCAGGTGGTTTTTTACCTTGAACAACAAAATTGACAGCCTGCCTCTCTGCTTGAGTGCGCAGTTTGTAATCCTGTGCATTGATATTGGCCAGTGGTCTTTTACGTCCCATTATGGAAACCACATAACCTTGCAGGAGTTAAATAGAAATTAGTATTCTTGAAGTCATTAAAATTAAACTTCAAAAATTATTTTTGAAGATAATACAGATTTTTGTAATTATGTGCTGCCTGAATCAACTTTACCCCCTGAAAATAGTCAGGGCTTCTCTTATTTAAAACTTGAGTGTTTATTGCATTTTTCATCCAAAAATTATTTCTTTCAGAGAATTGGTACATTATACAAGGAAAACTTCTGTTCATTAGAGCCCTATTTTCATCAGGAATGTCTACTGATATACCAGCAAACTCTCTCTATGGGAGATGAAATTATAAATACCTAGCAGAATTATCTATCTATTAGCAGCCATAATTACAGCTTTCCATGTAATTAATAGTTCACTTGGAAATAACAAAGAAAAATAAATTTCTAGAATAATTAAATTATTAAATAATATTTCCACAAATTATCAAGTAGTTTTGGGGAAAAGAAAATAAAGTTATTACTTTTTTTCTATTTTCCTTATGTGGTATTTTTATGTCCCTTTCACAGCCAAACTTCCTTAAATTTAGTGTAGCAAGATATTTTAGTTTAAAAGAAACACATAAGAACACAGTTAAAGCTTTATGTTAGGCCTAATGCTGTATTTTGCTAAAACAACTATTTTGGAAGGCAAGTGGAAGGAGTTGAGAAAGGAAGAGAAATGTGAAGATCCTCTTGTCAAAACAACACACACAAAACCTTATCTTAGCTTATCTTCAAAACTAAACTTCCTGTCTTATTTTAAGAAAAATGAAAAATCATCCATGTTAAAAATACATCTTTAGAAAACGTTTCATTATACTTCTGATCACCTTGACTGTCCATGAATTGGCATTAGATACTATGGAAGATCAGACTGCCACAGATTTTCAGCTCCTCTTTGGCAACCAAGCTATGCAAACACACATGGTAAGGAGACCTCTTCAAACACAAACTTATGACCTTACTATGGACAACACATACCCAGACCTATGTGCAGAGAATGAAGATGGTTCTGCAAATTAGTGTATTTTCAGAAGTGCTGATATCAAAAGAACTAACTTTTTCCCTAAGGAAATGTATCTAAAGATGGAATTCTTGAAACATTTGATTCTTAAGGAAAAAATAGATTTACTGTAATATACTGTGTGGTGTGTCTCCACAACAGAATCACCCTTGCAATACTCAAAACTGATTAGTGTCCCAAAACAAATACCATCTTTCATATAATAGTGGCAGAGTATGCTTCTGTGGTCAAAGAGTAATCTGCAAATATATATTTGAACGAGGTTTTAATGTAGTCTTTTTAATATGTTGATAATTTTATCTAAAATCAACAATATAATAACATATATAGTAATAAACTAACAAAATATACTAACACACTTCATCATAAATTAGTATTGTTTATATGCTTATGTCTACATGGAGTATCAGACATTCATAAGTCCTAAATAATATTAGTCAGGTCAGTGCTGCACACCTCTGAACTGCAGATGAGTAAAGTTACCTTATAATGAGCTCACTAGTTTGAAATGTTTTTGTTGGAAAGTTGAACTCTGAGATTAAGAAGAAAAACACTAAATAATGTTGACCTGCTGCAGATTTTTTGAGCTTGTACAACCAAGGCAGATTGCTCTTCTACCATTAAGTGTTAAAACAATGGTTGGCAGATGGAAGTGAGAGGAGGAGTAAGTACTAATTAGACAAGTATGTTTTGATGACAATCAAGGACATTAGTTATGACACTCTTGTCTATTAAACTCACAAACCTGATTCTTTACCATAGAAGTCTGATTATTGAAATTCATTTGCCTTTAAGAAATGAATGCTATGTTACTTTAAATAGATCAAAGAAATATATAGTAAATGTGCAATATTTTGCTAGATATGTTAGTTGGGATTAATTATAGCTAAAAATAGATTTTCCGTGACTTCACTTTTCTTTACTAATATTAGTGAATGAAGGAATGCAATACTGTGACACAATGATGGTTCATGATTCCAGTAGATTTCTAAGCCCTACAAAGTAGGAATACTATAATTTGCATGACTGGAAGTCAGTTATATGTTTCTATCATGACACTCACACACGCAATGATGGGTAGTATAATATTACAAATTTACTGTTTATTGTTACAAAATGTCTTGGTACAGAATACCATACCAAGAAATGAAAGAAATCCATTTTGACAGTTCTGCTAACAAGCTTTTAAAAGAAAGTATTTCAAGTAGCTATATTTTCTCTCCTCAAATTACTGCACTCCTAGGATTCACTGAATATAAATGACTATGTAGACTAACAACAAATTTGATGCAAGAAGCAACAAATTTGTTGCTGGACCCAAGAAGCACTCTGCATAATTTTGTCATCACAGGTACCACCTGAACTTCAAGAAAATAGATTCTGACTGATGCAAAGAAAAAAAAGATATGTTAAAAAACCACCTGGTTCTGTAAATTCGTCCTTTGACTAAATGGCTGAACTTCCACGGTCCAGCAGCCATGTAGTATATTTCTTAAGTAAAAGATTTGTTGGGGTTTTTTTTGTTGGAGTATATTATATGTCAAAATGATGCAGTGTAACTTGATATTAAGTAAGGTTCACTCTGAGAGCAGACATCTTACTCTGTTAGCATCTTTCTGAGAAAAGGCTTACTGGTTTAACCAGCTCCTCTTAGCATTACAAGAAAAAAACCTGATCCACCAATAAATGATATCCCATCTATTTTCTTGTCCTATAACTATCTGAATTTTGGTTGAACTGAATCCTTGTCTTCACTACTGCCATACAGTGCTGACCAGTAAACAAAAATATGCTTACAGACTCTGGATTACCTTTATTTCTGCATTGTTCAATGGTTTTCTTTGTAAATTCATGTACTTTCTTGTATTTTTGCATAAAACTCTCTATAAATTGAGTCGCTTGAAAAGGAGTAATTCCCAGGCAGTCAGCAAGACGTTCTTTACCTGGTGGTAAAGAATTTATCTTCATTATGCAATAAAGCAGAATAGAAATCCACCACTTACATACATTATACTCACAATTAGTGGAATTAGTTACACTTTACTTAGCTCTATGAAAGAGGATGGCTCTGATATACTACAGTCATATTTAACAAAGAAAATATTTAACTTTGAGCTTGAATATTTTACTGAAGTTGCTGTATTAAGAATATACTTAATAAGAAGCATGCAATTAAGAAATCCCGAGTTGTAGTGTATACCTATAACATAGTTGAAATACCTTTTATTCACAGAATAACTTTGTTGCTTTGAGTGTCATTTTACTAGTTCAGTGTTGAAATATGCAAACTTTGAGGAGCAGATACAGAATTTGTAATCAATTTTAAATAAACATAAACATAATGAAGATCTAAAAAAGGATGAAGATGTGGATGGTTGAGTTTAGCTGAAGGTTTTAGATTTTGTGTAGAAGTCACAGAAAAGCTTAACAGCTGAAGCAATTAGACCAAGCAGCCCAATTTTAGAAAGGCAGTTAGGAGTCAAGTCCCACAGATTTCAAACAGTCTTAGGTTCCTCAATGACTGTAGAAACCTGGGTCTAAGTTGTGAGATAAAAGTGTTGGAAAAAGAAGGGGAAAAAAAAATGTGTTTCAACAGAGAGAGAAAGGAATATATGCACAATATATATTAAGTTGAATCTAAAAGCATTTATAAGATAAGGTGGAAAAAAGCTGAAGACAGCTTTGCAGAGTGAGAAAATACAAAGTAAGAGCTGTAGTTTAAACACATTTATAAACCAAACAGTTCCAGTAAAAATAAAACATACATCAATGTTAGTCATATGAGGCTTGAAAGACAGATATATTTATGTCAGCTGCACAGCAACACAAAACCAGCACTGTGTCTGCAAATAACATAAGCTGAGAAGTGATATCTCAAGGCACCAAAGGCATAGAACAGTTATTGTCACAGTAATACGATCAAGAAAAATTTTCTAGCGTTTTTGTAAGAGAGAAGATTTCGGCCACCATTCCTGTCAGTCTGATGTGCATTTCAGAACAATTCTGTAGCATTTTGTTCTCAGTCATGCCAGGATCTGCACTGAGTTGTGGGAACACCAGTCTGGACAAGGTAGTAGAAGAAATTCACAAGACACCCAGGATGACTCTTGTTGAGCTACTATATGTCTGAACTTTTTTTTGACATCTAATTCATTTGGGTTTTCTTCCTGGGTCAGCAAATGACAACTCTATCTGTTAAAGAATGTATCATTAACAGCCAGGAGACTGCTGTGGCTTCCCCAGAGAACTATAACATCTAAGCTTGTCCATGTTATCCATCTAAAGAACTACTGAATACAGAACAAAGTATTGCATAAAATAGTAGGAAAATTAAGTCACAACATCAGTAAGGAAGTCTGAAAGGTTCCAGGGAAGCATAAAGAGGGGATGTACAGCCAAGAAATCGTGTTAGATTATGTTCCACAAGGCAGGAGCACAGGCCACATGAAGCAGTGCTCAGAAGCGGACTAAAGCTTCCCTGAGCACTCTCCTTGAGTTATCTGTGCCAGGGGAATTGTTAGCACCAGCCTAGGAGTTTTAGTGTTCTCCATTCTGTAATATCATCTTTTTAAACTGAAAATATAATTAGTTTCTCTGCTTTTCATTTAAACACCTTGACATCCCTTTGTGTCAATTCAGGGCTAGAATGGCATTAATTCCTTATTTTACAGATGGTTAAGTTATCTGTGCTTCAGTTTTACAAGATAACTGAGGCAGAAGCAGGTGAATTGAATTGCTCCAAACCAAGCAAAAGAGAGTAATACTGTCATCCCTCTCGATATTTGGTGTATTTATTAAAGTACCAACTCCTAGACATAATGACTCTTCTTTTTTTATTATACTGTTTTATATCCTCCAGGATTACAGAAAAGACCTTGAAAATATGAACCAAGTGTAACCTAGAGCTAAGAAAACAAAAAGAACAAAGAGATTACTATTTACTACATGATAGATTTTCATTACTCCTGACAGCATAATACACGCAAGATCCTCAGGGAATGCTTCTGTATTTTTCAAACCCAAAAGAACTGAAATAAAGAAGTATTATTCACACTCTTCAGCTGTATCAAAGTGTCTCCTTAATGAAAATTTGGCCATCTTTCGAAGGGAGACAAACTGAGTGCAATTCAGTCCATCAGTTTCAGGTATCTAACAATTATTTTTTGTAAGCCCAGTTTCTATCTAAATAGTTTAATGTTACTATTCCCTACTATGTCTTAATTAGGATCTGATCACCCTGCTAATGAACTGAAGCATCTTATTATCTTTCAGGTGCTTCAACTGCCGTCATTTGAGAGAGAGAGAGAGAGAAAGCACAAACAAGTAAACAAAGATACTTAAATCGAGCACTGCTGCATGGAAATGTTTAGTGCCTGGTACCTGAGGGGGTGACAATACTCTGCTTGATCTAGTAAGTTCTCTATAGCATGAGTATACAGACATAAGCTCTATTGAGGGAGGCTCTAGCCCCAGTAACTGAGGCATTTCCTTTTCTATACTGACTATATACAGAACTACAGGGCATTCAACCGGTGGTAATTCAGTCTGATTAAGTCAGGCATCTGTCTGTTTCACCCAGAGTGAAGGGAACAGATAGGAAGGGTGTAGCATCTGCATGGACCATAAGGCACAGGTGCTAGTGCTTGCATTTTGTAAAATAATCTAGTGATGAAACACTCAGGCTGGAAAGGGAGATCTGATTCCAGTCTCAGCATGGGAAGGTCTGAATTTAAATTGCAGGGAGCTAGTGCTGGGTTTTTAAATACAGGTTTAAAACACAGATGTTTAAAATGCATTACAGATTAATGTAAAAATGCCTGTGTGTGTATATATATATTTTTATATGTGTTTGTATAATCTACAGACACCCCTATACATAAAACAGATAATCTGGAGATCTGAAACTGAAGTGTTTTTCTCCCCTTCCCAGCTGAACGACCTAAATAATAAATGGAATGCCCTTAGCCACCTCTGCCTTTGGTTCAAGGACTACTGAAAACTCACTGCAAAAGACGGTTTAAAAAGCATTCTCACCCACGAACCCAAGATGTAGTTTTATGTTCTTCCAAGTTAAATAAAGCCTGCAACCTAGGCCTCTCATTTCCTAAATGAGTTTCCAAGTACTCATCTTCTGTAGAGCTTTTAGATTTCTCCAGAAGACTTATATAAGGTTTAGTTAGCTGTTCACTAAAACAAATTCACAAGAGCTTGTAAGCTAATGATACACATTCATCTGTCTTCCCAGAAAAGGGAATTCTAAACATGTATGAAGCAGAAGGAGAGTTGGGCATTTTTTTAAGAAATGGTAGGCAGTTTTGGAAAGTATGCAGAATGTCTTGACTTATCTAGGATCTGGGCAGAATGGGTAGCAGTGTGGATTTTTGCAGGTTTTCTGCAGTTGTGAAGAAATGGCAGCAAACATCAAGATCTAAAGTAAGGAAACCCTTTTATACTGTGAGTGTGACTAAGCAGTGGCACAAGCTGCCCAGCAAGGCTGTGGAGTCTCCATCCTTGAAGACATTCAAAAGCTGTCTGGACACAGTCCTGGGCAGCCAGCTCTAGATGTCCCTGCTTGAGCAGGGAGCTGATCTGATGACCTCCAGAGGTCCCTTCTAACCTCAGCCATTCTGTGAGTCTATAAATGTGTTTTGAGACAATACTGGAGTTCTTTTAATTTCATTGCAGGTATTCTCATCTCCATCCGTATACTGATAGAATATAAAGTCCACTCAATATTAAACTCATTTTAGATAAAGACAAATGCTTCTATTGCATCAGCAGCAAATTAATATAAAATCAGGGTAACCTTTGTGTATGTCAATGTGGCTGTATTAATAATTGATAATTTTGATACTGGGTAGATCATTTAACAATCCTTGATAAAAATAAAAATGTAATACTCTGACAAACTTTTATTCACATTTAGAAATTCAGTCTACTTATATAAGTTATGTATAAAGTATGAACTTATTGTAGCTGGGTTTTTTTTCTAAAAATGCCTACCTGCTCCATAAACCACTGAATAAACTATACGCTTTGCTTGCTCTCTATCAGCATGTTTCACCTGATCACGTGGAATCCCCTTCCTAAACAAACAAAAATAATACATTTTCAGTGAAAACTAATTTGTTAACCCCACAGAAATTGTATTTAAAGTCAATAACCATTTAATAACTACAGACTTGATAAGGTATCAACAGAACAGGGCTTTTGTCTTCAGCAAGGAATGTACAACTTCTTTACAGATTTTGGTGGTGATAGTCCTTAGTAAATTAAACTCTATTTTAATCTTTTCTTTTCCTTTTCTTTTAATCACATTCTTGGATAAGAAAAGTCCTACTACTATATTATTAATTTTTCAGCTTGAAGAGGATTCACTATTGACCCATGAGAAAAATGAAATCTTTCCAGCAGCAGCATTTCTTCAAGATGTGATGCATACAGAGATGGAAGCATAAGCCTGACCTAAAGCTTATTTAAACAAAGGTTGTATCAGGGCTTTACTAACAGGAATATCCAACCTTTATCAAGAATAATGACTGATAAAAACATGTACTGAATCTCTCCACATTTCTTAGAGCTCCACAACAGAGATGCTTCATAAAACAGCAGCACTGCCTGTTTCTTACCTGGAGAGCGTAGCTAGTTTACTCCCAGCCAAGTATCATCCTTCCCAGTTCCCATTCGCTCACCAACTGATGCAAACAGTCCTACGAAAGGGCTAATGAATTTAGCAATTTGCAAATTAAAAGCTAGGACTCTGCAATCCTCAAGCACAGTGCCATCTATGCTTTTCCTTATCCAAAGGCAGCTTCAGAAAGAATGCTGACATTATTGACAACTGACAACACTGAAGAATATTCATCATTTGGTTTAAATGGAAGTGCACTGGGGGAAATTCTCAATCATCTACTCACACTCTGAAAACAAACACCTAAACACACTGTGTTTGGAACATATAGACAAATCATGACATATACATAACTGGTGAATAAATCTCCTCATGAGTCTGTTCCTGATTATTTGGTTGCATTTTTAAAACAAATTTTGTTATGCTTTGTTATGGAAGTTTTTTGCCATGAAAGACATTTTGTTCTGAAAGGTTTGAGTCCTAAGCTTTGAGAAAGTGGCATATTTCTGTGTATCTTCTTGAAGAAGAGTCTTTCACCATTATTATGATATTCAAACACCTAGAAAATCAGCAGAGCTACAAATTTTTGCTCACTTGGCCTACACACTGATTTTAGCCAAGCCTATGCACAGCGCTGGTATAATTTGGCACTCTGAATGATAACAGGTAGACCTTGTATACAATCAGACTTAAGCAATTCCTTATGGCAGCAGAGATTTTTTTTGAAGAGAAAAGTAAAATTGAATATGATTTCAAACCTTCATTGAACAAAGACTATTAGTCTTTGGTTTTTTAGAAGTTCACATTGTGCAAAGTGGACTTTTCACTGCTTGTTTTAGGCTGAGAAACATGAAGAACTGGATAATCTAATACATAGTATTTTCCATCTGTAATGAAGACTATGCCCACTTAAGTCAATCACTCTGATAGTTGGAGACTCTTATAATTGACTTCTTAGTTATGTCAGGTCGAAAGTTCATGGCTCTTTTGAATAAAGTATGTTGGTATTCCTAAATGTATCTGAATAAGAGGACAAAGTAGCAATTGAAGCTAGTAAGTGCAGAATTAGGAAACGAGACATCATTAAGGATTTCCTGAAGCAACCTCTGGCAGAAAGTCTGCAGGAATTTCCTGAAGAACCTAGTAGAAAGCTACATGTACACTTGAGAAAGTTTCTATCCAGAACCAGGAGGGGAAAACAGAATCTGATAAGAGAGTAGATCTCACCTGATGATCTGAGATGAAGAACCAAGACTAAAGAATGTTGAAACTAAAGAAACAATATGAAATGTAATACTGTTTTCCTAATACTGCATAATTTGAACTAGAAGCCTGGAGAAGGCAAGAGACAGGAGTACAGCAATAGATTATACTTGCAGATTTACTTAAGTCTGAGGCTAGAGCCAACTGAGAGCCAAGGGGTCAGCTGAGGGCAAGTATGTCAGCTGCCCACTTCTCTGAAAAACAAGGGCTATAATAGAAAGAACACAGTGGATAAGAAGTCATAGAGATCTACAGAGGAACACACATACTTTTCAGATCCTGGTACTGAGGAAGGCACAAGATGACAGTCTTTCTGGGAGGGACTGGTAGTTCTAGAGAAGCTTTAACAGTGAAAGAAGACACTAGAACTTGATTACGTGCACAGTGCTAGGATTTTAAGGATCGTTTTGCATTTTTCAAGCTTCAACTTGAAAGGGATGACTGGGAAAAAGAGAAATAGATGTATTGCTGTAATGATGCTAGACAGTTTCAGGCGGGGGGTCCTATGTTTCCATTGTAAGCAATCACAATAAAACCTTGCCTAAAACCTTATCAGTGCAGATCACATGCATCATGTGATCATGGCAATCACAACAGTCACTTAGCATTTCCTGATCTTCGGTTAGTCATGAAATACATGAGAAGTAATTAAAATTTCAGAGCTTTATAGGAAATATTTCTTTTAACACAATGCTAAAACCAAAATGGTCATTCCCCACCTCCTAGTGTGTCAGAGTGGGAAATGAGAGCACTTAGCAGAGAGGCATTACAGCTAGCACTCTGTATATTGGCAAATTTATGTACCACATTCAAGAATTCAGAATAATAAAGTATGAAATTGCCATATAAATCACAAGTGCTTAAGCAAACAGAAGTCATTAATCAAAATTATTCCTCTCTTTTTCTAATAATGAAATTTTTTTTTCCTATTTCTATTGACAATGATTGGTTTCTACCTAGGATGCTTGATTCCTTCTGTAATACAAAGTGGCATTCCTGCAGTTTGAGGTGAAGTCTACTGATTCCTATGAATAACAAAATGGTGAGGGATGGTAATTTCTCAGAAAGGTAGCAGGAATGTTAGAAATTTGCAGTGAGTGTTCTTCTTTAACCCGTTTCCTCTGCAAACAAATTTATATATGTGATAATTAATTTGTTTTAATGGGTACTTTAAGAACCTATTTAAAGTTAACACTTTTATTTTGGCTTTGGACTCCTCATGGAATACCTGGAAAAGGAGACATTGTTATCTTCTTACTTGTGTAAGAAAATTCTAAGTGACAAACACTAAGCAAGCTACCTAATGCATGAAAATACTCAGTGCTGAATTACAGTCTGATGCAAAATAGATCCATAATGGAGATGCATTGTTTTCAAATAAAATTGAATCTGAAAAAAGGAAACTGAATGAGCATAAAAAAGCCTTAGCTGCTGGGCCCAGACAGTGACATGGAGGCAGACTTCAGCTTCTCCAGTACTGTATGTACATCTAGAGGAACAGGAAGAACTTTAATGCAGTGTAATAGAAATTGATGCAGAAAAAACCCTCAAGAGTAGAAAGAATTTGCTGCAGGTTTTGTTGTGGAAATAGCACAATTTCTGAAGTCCTGCAGGAAATATATATGCAGTTATTAGTTCTAGCATGAAATATTTTTCCATTTTATGACATCCTTCTAATTACTCTCTGAAGTATGCTATTTGTTTAAGTTCATAATCAATACTATCATCTTCAAATTCCTCCTGACTTGTCATCTTGAAATGTGCGATATTTCACCTCCTACATTCCTGTCCTTGCCTGCATATTTGTCTCAGTCTATTTCCAGATCTCTGATTTGTTTGTCCTTTACCTTCCTTCATTCAGTAACGCTTTGCAAGTACCTTGCTTTATAGTACTTTCCTTGATACATATCTACTAGGTAGAATACATAATGGACTTTAGTGCTGGAAGACACGTTTGGGTTAACAGATCTCATTATTCTTGGAAGGAGTAAGCAGAGCTTAAACACCTGAAAAGGTCTGTGAGGACAGCAAAACAACTTATGGGCAAAAATTGTAGAAAATCTGACAAACATAGTGATAGTAGAGATAAATAAACTCTTTAAAAAGGTGGTTCTATAAAGAACTGGGCTGTATACCTAAAAGGGAATAGCTGCCTAATTCTCAGAGTGAAAAAAATGGAGAAAAATTTTCTAGTAAAACAGTGAAGGGTAACATCAAATTATTATTAAGAAACATACAGTGCCAATATGAAACTTAAAACCAGGCGTATAGAATTTATTACTTTTTCTGAAATAATACCGTGAATATTTCCTGTGATTTCTCCAAAACTCACAATATGTTTTCACATATTAAGGGGGTCTATGGACACCTCAAAGTTTCTGCTGAATTAAGACTTAAGTCTTTAAAACACATGAATACCAAGTTTCTTTATACCCAAGAAAAATATGGCAATCTTATCTGCAATTTAAAAAAAGCTTAACTATAAACTAGAATAACACATTAAATATAGAGTAGAGATCTGGATGGGTTTATTTTTAACCTGTAGAGAATATTAAAAAGAAAGCATTAACAAAAATTTTAGTATATGGTAATGAGCACACACAGCATGAAGTATACAAACATAAAAAAAATCAGAGGCCATGGGGCATAAAACTTGAGCAACGCCAAAATGAAACTTTGAGAACAGGTAGAAATAGAAGGAAATCAGTCTTAAAAGAAGGCGATAAGACATTTCAGCATTTCTGAGAAATGTTGTATGGTGACGGAAGTCGTGTGTTTATGTACAGGAAAAGGCAGAACAAACTTCTCAAACACAATATCTGGCAGACATGCGTTGCCTTGATCTGCATTATGTTCCAGCCAAGCTGAGCTCAGTCATAATAGCCACAAAGCTCTTGGTTGCTCTCCTACATCTGCCAGTTAATCCAAGCCTTAGCTGTGGGTTGAGGTGGGAAACGAGATGGAGTGCCATTAAATTCATTTTATACATGGTCATTAATGTCCAATAAATGAGTGAATATACGAGCAAATACACGTTTGTTCATCTGCCTGCTTTTACAGCTTTCTTAAATTTCATCAGTGAACTATATCAATCTCTCATTTTTAATCACCTGTTGCCATTTAATAGCAGTTAAGGGCTGTATATTTTATAAGTTTGTGCCTGGAACTTTGTGTCAGCATGCGAAACTGGTGCAGACAGCTTACGTGCTTAGTGACAACTGCAAGTGCTAGAAAGGCTCAATTTTACAGTGGCAGCACCACTGGATAGATCACATAGGAGGTAAATTCTGACATCTTTTTTTCAATTACAATGGCCTTATTTTATACATAAGGCAAGCAGAATATACACCACAATGTATGCAAGCCTCCTAAATACACAGAAAAGATTGGCTACACATAACCTAGTCTGCTCACTGTCAATGCAATGCACAAGAATCAGCAATTTTTTTGAAAGTTGCTATCCCATGACTAATGGAAAATGCATACAAGGCTCAGGCATAAGTAGCCTCAGACATTTTTAAGGTAACATGTAGAAGCAATCTCGGAACAACTTTTGCCCAACTGATCTCTGTTACAAAATACAGAAAAGGAAGAGGTTGGAAAACAGTTTCCCTGAAGCCACTGTCATATTAATATAGATTCCTACTTTTGCTTCACTTGTCAATCAAGAGCCAGGTATAAGGTACATGAAATTAGCCCATCTAGATATTTTTATCATACAGTTTTAATGTGTGGTTTGATAAAAAATATCCAGTGAAAACCACATACATACCCACATATATACAACTTCTGTAACTCTGGGGCATTCACACAACTATGTTCTAAACAAAAAGCAGCTACATTGTCTTCCTCATAAGACCACCACAGAGACATCAGGATGAAAAATGAAATTTTTCTAGAATGCCCAGGAGAGTGGGGGAAAAAATTAAGATACTTTTCTAAAAAAGGAAAGAAGCATCTGCAAAGACTGAAATGCAGACTAACATCTTGTCAGAGGAGAAACAGCAAGTGAAATTGCTAAGAGAAAGATAGACCTTTCTGATGTAACCTAAGTATATATTAAGTAATTTTTCTTTTTATTTCTTTATCTTCTAAACACATAGACTAGACTAATTTTCGTTGGAAAAGACCTTTAAGATCATCAAGTCCAACTGTTAAACTAGCATACTGCCAAGTCCACCACTAAACCATGTCCGCAAGCACCACATCTAGACGTCTGTTTCATACCTCCACCACTACCCTGGGTAGCCTGCTCCAGTGCCTGACAACCCTTTCAGTAAAGAAATTTTTCCAATACCCAGTCTAAACCTTCCCTGGCACAACTTGACACCATTTCCTCTTGACTTATCACTTGTTACTTGGGAAGAGAGAGCAAAACCCATCTCACTACAAACTCCTTTCAGGGAGTCGTAGAGAGCAATAAGGTCTCCCCTCAGTCTCCGTTTCTCCAGACTAAACAATCCCAGTGCCCTCAGCTGCTCCTCATAAGACTTGTGCTCTAGACCCTTCACCAGTTTTGTTGCCCTTCTTTGGACACACTCCAGCATCTCAATGCCCTTATAGTGAGGGGCCCAAAACTAAACACAGTATTTGAGATGCAGTTTCACCAGTGCCAAGTATGGGGGACAATCACTTCCCTAACCCTGCTGACCACACCAATTGCTGACACAAGCCAGGATGCTGTTGGCCTTCTTGGCCATCACACTTCTCATGCCTGATTCAGATGCTATGTCAGATGCTTGCATTCATATTGCTATCGTAACCTGGTTTGCATAGGTGAGATACAAGGTTACAGAATAACAAAGAAACTCCTTAACCCAGGATATGCAAGAATAGTAAATCAACAAACTAGGGCATTGGGATATCTTAACTAGTACACCAGATCCCTCACATCTCCTCCTCATCATCTAAAAGGTAATACAGTGGGTCCCCATTTCAGGCATAGTTATTCCCACCCTGGCATTAAGAGAGGCAGAGCTGTCTTCCAGTGGCCACTGCACATGTTGGAGAATCTCTGGCATGAATCTCCCATGGCGGAGAGATCCCCAGTAAATACTGGGGTCCTGTACTTAAACACAGAGGGGAGAGGGTCACAAACTCTCACTCAGGCAGTTTAAATTTGCATGCTATTTAGTTTAGAGGTTCTTATAAAAGCTTTTAGTTGTGTTCAACTTCTTTGAATGAAAGACTACAGCAGTCAGGTTGATTTCATCCTTCTACAGGCAGCTCTGCAACACTTCCATCATCATGTCTCTTCTCCTTCTTTGTATGCCACCCTACCAAACTGCATTTTAATTTGTTTTATATCTATTTAGCACCAGAAAAAGCTTTATAACCCCTGTAAAACACTCTTGCAAGACTCCAGAAGCACTTTAGGATTTTAAAAGTCCTTCCAGCAGTTAATAATAGAACAATTTATTTTGTCTGAGTAGCCTCTATAGTCCATTTCATGAAGATTTATTTCATTAGCCCTCAACCTTCTTTTAAAGAGCACGATACTTAGCTTTCATGCATGCTACAGAAGATAAAGACGTGTCTTTGCAGTTTGCTCTGTGGGCCAGAAGTCTTCTGTTGCTACAATTTAAAGTAGCAGGGAACTAGATAAAGAAGTTGCAACAAGGTCATGTCATAAATTATAGTAACATGAGTAACAATTTGTTGAAAGATTCATTTGGGAGTAAAGCGATCCATTATCTTTATTAAGATATTTACCTGGATGTTGATGTCCCATATATTGGCAACATAGCATTGGCAAGAAGGAGGACCCGGGTAACTATAGACCGGTCAGCCTCACCTCCATCCCTGGAAAGGTGATGGAACAACTTGTTCTTGGCACTATCTCTAGGCACATCAAGGATGAGGGGGTCATTAAGAGCAGTCAACATGGCTTTACCAAGGGTAAGTCATGTTTGACCAACCTTATAGCCTTCTATGAGGAAATAACTAGCTGGATAGATGATGGTAGAGCAGTAGATGTGGTTTATCTCGATTTCAGTAAGGCATTTGACACTGTCTCCCACAGCATCCTCGTAGATAAGCTAATAAAGTATGGGTTTGGTGATCAGGTAGTGAGGTGGATCAAGAACTGGTTGAAGGGAAGAAGTCAGAGAGTTGTGGTCAATGGGGCAGAGTCTGGTTGGAGGACTGTGACTAGTGGAGTGCCTCAGGGGTCGGTACTGGGACCGGTGTT
>VZRW01011501.1:0-26415 GCA_013398125.1 Aegotheles bennettii | reverse complement strand
CTAAGATGATTAAGGGAATGGAACATCTCCCTTATGAGGAGAGGCTGAGGAAGCTGGGTCTCTTTAGCTTGGAGAAAAGGAGGCTGAGGGGTGACCTCATCCATGTTTACAAATATGTAAAGGGTGAGTGTCAGGATAATGGAGCCAAGCTTTTGTCAGTAATG
Organism: Aegotheles bennettii; assembly: GCA_013398125.1. NCBI lineage: Eukaryota > Metazoa > Chordata > Aves > Caprimulgiformes > Aegothelidae > Aegotheles > Aegotheles bennettii. Next base: position 26,251 of record VZRW01011501.1, on the reverse strand, counting down.
ACTAATGATAGGACAAGGGGCAATGGTTTTAAACTGGAGCATAGGAGGTTCCATGTAAATATCAGGAAAAACTTTTTCACTGTGAGAGTGACAGAGCACTGGAACAGGCTGCCCAGAGAGGTTGTGGAGTCTCCTTCACTGGAGACATTCAAAACCCGCCTGGATGCGTTCCTGTGTGATGTACTCTAGATGACCTTGCTCTGGCAGGGGGGGTGGACTAGATGATCTTTCGAGGTCCCTTCCAACCCCTTAGATTCTGTGATTCTGTGATTCTGTGATATTGGATACTGAACAGATAAATTAGCACTCTTGACAGGAAAGGTCACTTAGATTTTTCTTTAAAAATGCATAACTCTAGATATCTGCCAGTTAGAACAAAAAAGTTCCCAACATTGATGAAGGAGCTTGAAAGAGCACATCCTATCCTGCAACTTTCACCTTTTATTTCCTTTGCTCCTGCAGGAACAAAAAAAGGGCTTTCTTCTCACATCTGTGGTCTCTCTTCATAATGAGTTATATGGACAAGTGATATTTATTTCTGAGTCATGTGATTGCTGAAGGAATTAACTAGAGAGCATTCTTATTTTAGGGTCTTTGAGTCTACGAGCACAGAATAAAAGGAAGTTAGGAAGTAGGTCCCATCTTCAGGTGCCAGTGTGAACATCAACAGAGATAGGCACCATCACTGAAAGACCAAATAAATGTAAATGGATTAAGGGGTCTATACAAATTGGGGTGACATAAGATTTGTCAGAGGCCATTTGTCTAAAACAATAATGTCAGGGATCAAATGCAAATTAATGTTGTTAGCGTTTTCTTCACTTATCACATCTACTTTTCAAGCTTTTCAGTAAAAGGCTTCAAATAGTTAAGAAGGAACAGAAGCCATTTTGGGAGATGATCTAGGTAGCTATAGCCAAGTCTAAACTAATTACCCATCTTGGACCTGTTAGAAGTCTCATAACTTTACCAAGAAATAGATAGACCTTCAAAGCAGCCTTTAGACATATATATAGTTCAGAAAAAAATAAGAAACAGACTTTTAAATATCTCAGTAGGGCAATCAAAACAGGAAGAAATCAGTCATGCTATAGATGAGGGTCTTGAACAAATGGGTTCTGCAGAGAGAGATGAGATACTTCACATCCCATCTCTTTCAGTCTTCACTAAAAACATTACTTGTAGGTTAAATTTCTATTATGCTTATGAACACAAAGAATTAAAGGCAAAAGGAAAAGTAAAGAATTGCTCTTGCATTCTTCATTTCATCAAGATTTAGCTTGACACTGAAGTTAATCAAGTTACATGAAATAAACATTTTATTAAGCTTTAGAGTGTGCTCATAAAATGTAGCATTTTATCAAAGTCACTCCAGGAGAAGATGACTATTTGGAGATTTTCATACACACGGAAGTCTCTCCATGAAATTAGCAAAGCCAAATGTTACCAGACACCACAAAACAACTGCAGACTGTCCAACTTCCTCAGAGCTTGCTTTTAGCTGGTTTGCGTGTTAGCTGTGGTGGTGACGATTCTAAATCTTGATTTTTCATTTATTCTAGAATGCTAAGAAAGCATTTAATGTGCAATAATAATAAGCTTCCAGTGTAACATAAAATTAAGCTGTCTGATTGAACTTGTAGTTAACAACCTGGTTTATTTAAAGCTATTGTTTAGCTCCTCTAAAAACAAAAGCCATTATACTTCCTGAAGACTTTATTCCATCTGCCTTATTATCTACTAGTCTAAACAAATGTCACAGCTGCACTTCTCCAAGGGACTGTAATCCACACAGTGAAATTTCTGTAAACTGCCATATAGACAGTCTGTCAGGATGCAAAGCAAGACAAGTATTACATTTCATTAATATCAAATATCGCAAGTGAGCTTTCAAAACATAGAAATTGCTTTGCTGCAAAAGTAAAGCCTTTAAAATATTTCACACCAACACCCATGAGGCATTTGAACTCAGAGCTTAATATATTGATTCTGAGAAGGCAAACTGAACATCCTCCCCTTTACTAAATTTCAGCTATAGAGTAGTTATTTTCTTGGGGGTGGGCGAGGGGGGAGACAAATGGGACGAGGGAGTAGAAGGGAGTAGGTGGAGAAAATAATAGCTAACTAAACCACTACATTAATGCTTTTTGAAGAAACATGCTGCAGTAATTAAATTTCCCAAGCCAAAACCTAGATCTGTCTCCTATATCTCAACAGGAAAGTTCAATATACGTATATTAATTTAAAACCTCATTTGTAGAGACAGAGATACCTAACAAAGGCATTCCAAAGGCAAAACAAAAGTTATTACAGCTATTACATTACTTTTGCAAATGCCTCAATTTTCCAGTGTTTCCTGCCAGAATCTTTTGAGGAGCACCCTTTAGTACAATTCTTTTATTATGCAAAAATGTAACAGTTACTACAATCGTTCATTAGGAAACAGACATATTCACAAGTTATGTTTATTGAGAGAGGGATGAAAAACTCCATCTAGAATTAGTGGTTTTTGCCTAATGTAAACAAGCCTGATTTAAATAGTGATGCTTCTTCAGAAAAAATATTTAATCTGTTAGCCTTACAGAAATTTAAGTTAAAGTAATGAACTTTACCATTAACGACACACCAGGCTAAATCCTCCTGGGCCAAAACTGGAGACATAATCTAAGGGTATAATTACAGCTGACTTCACAGTGTTTTCAAGGAGATATAAGAGACTGCCTCATCCCAAAGTGAGTATAATAATAGGACAGAAAAGATAAACAGAAATGCAAAATACAGAGATCTTAGAGCTCGTCTTCAAAGCTATTTCACAACAAACTCTTCTCCAACACAGCAGAGAGGAACAAAATTAGAGAGCACCCTGACACCTCTCATGGGTTCATGAAAGACAGGTCCTGCTTGATGAACCTGGTATTGTTCTATAACAAGGTGATCTGCCTAGTGGATGAGGGAAAGGCTGTGGGTGTTGTCTACCCGGACTTCAGTAAAGCCTTCAACACTGTTCTCCACAACATTCTCACGAAAAACTGTCTGCCCAAGGCCTGGGCAGGTGCATGCTCTGTTGCGTTAAACACTGTCTGGACAGCCAGGCCCAAAGAGTTGTGATGAATGGAGTTAAATACAGCTGGTAGCCCATCATAAATGGTGTTCCCCAAGGCTCAGTACTGGGGCCACTCCTGTTTAATATCTTTATCAATGATCTGGGCAAGGGGATTGAGTGCACCCTCAGTAAGCTTGCAGTCGACACTAAGTTGGGTGGCAGTGTTGATCTGTCTGAGGGTAGGAAAGATCTGTAGAGGGACCTCGACAGGCTGGATCAATGGGCTGAAGCCAACTGTATGAGGTTCGACAAGGCCAAGTGCTGGGTCCTGCACTTGGGTCACAACAACCCCATGCAACGCTACAGGCTTGGGGAAGAGTGGCTGGAAATCTGCCCAGCAGAAAAGGACCTGGGGGTGTTGGTTGACAGCCGGCTGAACATGAGCCAGCAGTGCGCTCAGGTGGCCAAGAAGGCCAATGGCATCCTGGCTTGTATCAGCAATAGTGTGGCCAGCAGGACTAGGAAAGTGATTGTCCCCCTGTACTCAGCACTGGTGAGGCTGCACCTCAAACACTGTTCAGTTTTGGGCCCATCACTACAAGAACATTTTGGTGCTGGAGTGCGTCCAAAGAAGGACAATGAAGGTGGTGAAGGACCTGGAATACAAACCCTATGAGGACTGGCTGAGATAACTGAGGCTATTCAGTCTGAAGATAAGGAGGCTGAGGGGAGACCTTATCACTCTCTACAATCACCTGAAAGGAGGTCATAGAGAGGTGGGTGTTGATTTCTGTTCCCAAGTAACAAGTGATAAGTCAAGAGGAAATGGTCTCAAGTTCTGCCAGGTGAGGTTTAGGTTGGATATTAGGAAAAAATTCCTTATCTTTACTGAAAGGGTTGTCAAGCACTGGAACAGGCTGCCCAGGGAAGTGGTTTAATCACTATCCCTGGACATGTTTAAAAGTCATATAGATCTGGTACTTAACTTAGAGACATGGTTTAGTGGTGAGCTTGGTAGAGCAAGGTTAGTAGAGTTAGGTTAATGATTGGAATTGATGATCTTAAAGGTCTTTTCCAACCTAAATGATTCTATGACACGATTTCCCCTTCTCTTCTCCAGACTGTAGTAACTGTGAATCTACCCCTACTTGCTGCACAGATCAAGAAATAAACCCTTTCACAGAGACTACCATTTTTCTGCAAGCTATTTTATTTGCAAGTAAGAATTATTAAAGTATAGAATTTTTGTATAAAGTAAAGGATGAGAAATTAGAAATGGAGAAAAGGTGTAATAGTTGACCACGGAACAGCTAGGAAACAGTGTGGTGTAGCTGTGAAAAAACAAATGCAATTTCAGGATGTGTTAAGTGAGTTATTTCCAATGACAGAACAGTATTAGTACTGATGTACAATATACTGGTGAGATTTTATCTGGGGTAGTTAACATAACCTGGTTACCGTGTTCAAGAAACTTGAATTTGGTGGTGGTAGGCTACCAGTATACTGAATAGAAACCATGTGAAATGAGTCACTGACTATGTCAAACTGAGAAATTAAACCTGCCAATACTGAGAAATTAAACCTGCCCATAAATATTCTGCAACACTGGTACTAACTGGAATACATCATCACGTATCCATACTTCTAAATTCTCTTACCATTCAAACATGGTGCTGCATCCAGCGGCCTAGTGGAAATAATTCCTGGCCTGTGCTAATGCAGAAACTGTGCCCAGGAACTGCTTGGCCCAGAGCCATGACCATGACAGGAACTAATTTACCAACCCAGATTTTGAGTGCTAACAACCAGGAACATCCCTGGCACTAAATTGATTTGAATAAAGGTAGCCTCTGAAGTCATTATTTCTTTGTTTCATTCACCATTCTGCTAGACCAGTTTCTTGGTTGTTCCAAAATTAAATTATGTTTCTGGACCATGAAACAAGTATTCCTCAGACAAGGACCATGAAAGAAGCGTTCCTAAAAAGCTAGCTTTGGTAACCAAACAGTTTGGTGAAACAGTCAGTGCTACTGAGGCTTATTTTCCTTGCCAAGAATTACGACAGATTAACGTACATGGAACTCCATGTAGTCATTACTAGCTGCTTCTAATACTAGTTCATTAAGGTATTTTGATGACAAATAGCCTAAGAAACCTTGTCTTGTTTCCTTAAAGAATGAGGGTTGAGAACACAGTTGATTGCCTTCCTGAAGTATTTATACAAAGCAAACACTGGGGGGCAAGGGGAGCTAATAAAGCTAATGGGCAACACTGGCAAGAATAATTTGGGTATATAAACTGTAGGAATAAATATAAGGCAGAAAGTAAAAATAATTTTCTAGCCAAAAGAGGAATGGGGAATTCAACAGCTCTTCAATAGTATTATGTAGGCTAAGTCTAGTTCTATGTTGAGATCCCACCAAACTATGAAAGGGTGCAACAACTTTATGACTAAAAAGGTTCTTCTAGTCTTACACTGCTGTGTAAGACCAGGCACACACTTCCCAAGCACAAAGCATCAACCAGGAGTGTGAGAGATTCTGCCTTACTTTTTCTAAGAGCTGCTCTTCTAAATATTTCTTTATTTTATAAAAACTGCTGTCACCCTGTCAGCATCTTTTCCAACCACAAGTGATCACATTTATTCTCACAGGAATTGAAGCTTGTTCTTGTACCTCATAGGTTTAACAAATTTCTCAGGAACAATCCTAAGGAATTTGCAGTGATACAGCTGCAGGAGCTGCAAAGAGGTACAGCCTCACTAACAACTATTTTACCAAACAAGCTATTATTAAACACCAAATTCATAATGAGCAGTATCTCCACAATTAAACTTTCTAGCACAGAATACCTGCCCCTGAATGTGACTTGATTTGAGAGAGCATGCCTTCCCATTCCAATTGAAATTGTTTCTCTGAACTGCATGTATGAAACCAATTCCCGATTCCTCACTTTTTATCAGTAATAGTCTGAATAAAAAAGAAAGATACAAAGCGAAAATTATTTTAGATATTGATCAGAATAAAATTAGATATAAACAATGAGACAATGGATAAGTACTATTAATTATTCAGTTAAAAATTCTACAAAAATTGTTTCTTCAGAATCTGTTTCACTAAAGACAAATAAGCAGAAACCTTGAAACTAATTTAAAATGACAACAGTATTACAAAACCAGGTAATCCAATGGTAATGAAAGCAATGTTATATTAACCCTCAGTGAGACTCCTAGCAGGTAGCACTGAGTTTAGGATCTCCAGATTTACAGCGAATCAATACTGGCTGAGTTACACAGCTGAACTTCAGCACTGAAAGGTCACAACACAGTCATGTATTTCTAAATAGAGACTCCAGCAGGGATATCCAGTTACACTTATTTAAGGGGACTGCCACATAATACACACGAAAACTTTTCGCCACTCTCTTCAAAGGCAAGATTCTAAAAGTAACCCAAGTACTCTATGGTGAAGAGCAAGTATGCTTGTAATTTGCCTTAATACTGCAAAACGTAGTTTCATGATCTTATATGTGCTCAATGACATGGAGTGCCTCTTCTTCAGGTCTCTCTCCAGAAAACAAAGATTTCATAATTTTTCAATGTATGAAGTTAAATGAATTAATCCAAATTCATTGTAGACTTGACATTAAGTGCAGAAAGAGTGGATAAACGAATCAAAGAGACTTCTAATCAGATATAGGTGTATGAAATAGCCTGGACTTCCTAAAAAAACATCAGACAAAGATGGAGTTCTAAGAGTCCTAAGCTGGCATATGTCATTATTTAGACAATAAGTCATATTGACATAGGAGACAATATCTCATATTTTAGACAAAACTGTGAGATCTGTAACTGGGGGAAAGGGAGCTGTAACCATGTTTGCTAACAGGGATAGGAGGAGAGATAAAGCTCTTTCAGTCTCCTTGGTAGAAGTCCACCTGGATAAGCATTATTAAATGCATTATCACCAAACACCCAGGTGATATCTCTTGATTAATAATGACTCTTTCAAGAGCTTGTTGATAATATTTTCATAAAATTAATATAGAAGCATAAATATTCATATCTGTTTAAAAACTATTTAGCAACAGATGTGGATTTTGCTTCTCAAAAAACTATCTCATTCTTGATTTACTGGCCTTAGCTCTTGCTATTTAGGGGAGTAGGCAGCTTAACTGAATTAAATGTCTGCTACACCATACATGTATAAGAAGTAACCTAAAAAAAGACAGTATTTTGCTGAGGATGAATCTTTAATATATTTGATATAAAGAACATATTTGAAACAAGGTTGTATAAAATGGGTATGGGTGAGAGTACACATATTTAGTCAGCCCATTGCCAAACATCTTTGCATATTTGATCTTATCTTTTTCAAACATACCCAGTACACTACGGTTTTGTATAAGACAGCCCATAAGGACTTACTGTGATTTATTTAAAAAATATCTAAAATACCTCTGCTTATTTCCTGTGTTCTTCAGAACTCAGCAGGATATCAACAGATAGAGCTATTGTCAGGAAGCATCCTGAATTGCCAAGTGGCTGGAAAAACAAAAGTCCCTATTTTGCCACAGTTCCTGCTGGACCAGCTGTCAGTGTGCAGCAGTTTGCCTCACCCTGCCATTATTAGATACAATCAATTCCTTGGGTCCTCTGTTTGGCAGGTGGTAAAGAAATAAAATTTCCCCACTTCCTGAAGGAAGACAGTCTGCAAAGAACAAACCAAACCTTTCTGCACTGTGGTCTTTTTATTGAAATCTAGTTGAACTACCTTTTGTTAAAAAACCAAACAAACAAATCACAAATCACTTTTGTCCTTCTGATATGGTAATCTCGACAATCTCAACTAGTTCTGTGCTTTGTTTCTCTCTAGGCTTTTTCTTGGGTAACTTCTGAAATTGGCATGTCTGTCTCTTACCAAAACAGTTCACAACAGATATTACATGATCTCACATACACCACAGCTGAGAAAAGATGAACCTTCATGTCCAGTACATTTTATAAACAGCCTGCAGTTCCCAAGATTATTGGAAATCAGGTGTTCAAGTTCTTCTGATTCTGGCAAGGATAGCATAAGCTGAAGACTCTTCCATGTATTAAAGTGTCAGCCAACCAAGCCTACACTATGAAAATGGGTATTAGTGTTTTTCAAAATGATTAGTGGTGAAGAATTTATAAATCCCTTAGAATTCCATGGTAGATACACACTTCCTTATTTTAGATATTAACTGCCATTGCTACAAAGAACTAATGAGATATGTCCTCTTATTCTGCAGCCATTTTTCTTAACTCTATAAGGCACATAGGCTCAAGTGAACAATTATTATGTCCAGTATTTAGCAGAAGGCAAATTCAATACCTGGAAAAAGGACATGTATTCATGCTGTTCTCCATCATCACATAAGCACTAATAGCATGAATATGAGGCAGCAGATGACAGATGAGAGAAAAGGGAATATTTTGTGGTTTGGATTTTACAAAACTCAGATCCAAAAGTGAAAGAGTAGCAACTAGATCACTATCAAATTCTCCAGCCTTCTTTCAGCCACAGCTTTGAGTGTAAGTATTGTACACAACTGTCACAAACCATCCATTCATTGGTATAATCAGAGTAAATAGCACCCTTAAAGAGTATCCACTAATTACCTTATTATTTTGATTCACTATCAGCAGTTAATGTGTACAAGTTAAATTGTAGTTTAGAGGTACAAATTAATAGTTTCAAGAGAATGTCTGTTTTCATAGTGGAATGGCAGCAGTTATCAGGTTATTCAGGTAATTATCTTTTCATAAATGATACATCTGCATATTGAAAGGTATTAGAGCTATTACTCTACTACATAGTATTTCATAAGTATATTTAATAGAGATTATTAAAATTTCTCTACTCTCTTATTCTTTAGCTGCAGAACATCAGGAAAACTGATCGCATACGGGCAAACTTTCTGTGTGTTCTCCAATTCATATACTATGATTTCCAAACTGAAAAGGGTTACAGAGTACAAAAGCCAAAATACTAAGTCACAACTGTCCAACAGTCTTATCTACAAAGAGATTTTTCTGAGGCACAGACCAACACGGATTTTGTTACACTGGATCTGCACTGGCTCAACAGACAATCTATGACACAAAATATATCACAGAAAATACCTAGGTAATTTACCACTGCACGGAAAAGTTTGTACACAGGGACAATTATCTTTTTGTTCTCACAGAAATGAAAATGCACAGTTTCTAGAAGTAATAGATTTATGCATAAAATTATATCATACAGGGAACTGCTTGAAAGACTTCAGTGTGGAGCCACAAAGATGATTAAGGGAGTGGAACATCTCCCTTACGAAGAAAGGCTGAGGGAGCTGGGGCTCTTTAGCTTGCAGAAGAGGAGACTGAGGAGTGACCTCATTAATATTTATAAATATGTAAAGGGGGAGGGTCAGGAGGATGGAGACAGGCTCTTCTCAGGGATGGCCAGTGATAGGACAAGGGGGAATGGGTGCAAGTTGGAACATAGGAGGTTCCGGGTGAACATAAGAAAGAACTTTTTCACTGTCAGAGTGACAGAGCACTGGAACAGGCTGCCCAGAGAGGTTGTGGAGTCTCCTTCCCTGGAGACATTCAAAACCTGACTGGATGCATTCCTGTGTGCCCTGCTCTAGGTTGTCCTGCTCTGGCAGGGGGGTTGGACTAGATGATCTTTCGAGGTCCCTTCCAACCCCTAACATTCTGTGATTCTGTGAATTGCTCCCCTTCCCAAGTACTGAATATCATCTACAGAAAATACATATTTACCTTGAAAAAATAACATTTATTAATGATCCTAGATTAAGTTTGCATCGATTTAATCTCAGAGAGATAATGTGGACAGGAAAGCATTCCTTGTTTCATATGCTGTTTCATATGCAAATAATATTGTTCCTAGAGACTATAAATCACCTAGGTATTCCCAGACCTAAATTTCTGGATATAGAAGTCCTGGACTTTCATTTCAATCCATTTGTAACTAGCCTACCTTACAGGGTCTTTTCCTGTGAACCTTTTGGTTTATGAAGGTGTATCATCTACTTGTTTTAACATAGTTAAAATTTAGAAAGGGCAAAAGGTTTTCATAAATCCGACAGGACACATGACATAAACACATCCACATAGAAACTAAGAAGATTATAGGCTGTAAACATATCTGTAATACTTTGCTGGTGCTTGTCAATGTGTGCCTTATGAATCACTCACTAGATTGAAGCACAACACAGTAATCATTTTCTACACACTAAAACATAAAGCAGACACCTGAAGCTCAATCCACCTACTTAGTTTAAGTGACCTGGCCAATGGGATGATGCTTACCTGAGAGTAGGACACCACAGCCACTTGAAAAGAGTGAATCCTGCTCACTTTTTTCAAAGAACACTATCTATCTAGCTGATGTTTTCACGTATGGACTTTGAACCACTAGCTGTCCTTGTTATTCTGTTCCAGCTTTCTAAGAGGAGTTCAAATGCAAACTTCTCTGATAAGAATTTCTCATTAACTTCTCTTAGCTCTGCAGTCAGCATATAGCCTTTTTCACCCTTTGAGATACTTCAGCATTGTACACTGAGCCTGGCAACACACTGTTGGGTTTTGTATTCTCTTTGAGGTTCAGGAATCTAAAATACAGGAGGTAAATAAAATTTGCAGATATCAGAGATGTCTGTATTAAACATTAAAACACAGTGACAACATCTTCAAGATTAAAATGACTAAGCTAGTTCCAGAGCCATTAATAATATAGTTGCATTTGTAAGGCTAAGCTGTACTCAGGATCCCTGACAGGGTATCACCATGCTCTGCTGGATGCAGCTGAACTCATCACTGCTAGGGATCTCCAGTTGTCAACAGCAGATAGATCCTAAAGAAGCAAGGGAAAGGACTTACCCCAATATTTTAAGTCATTGAGTCCTTGAGCCATAGGAACTCTGAAGCAGTACTATCGCAACTCAAAAGAGCACTCAGGCAGGAAAGCAGGCATCAGTCAGGTAGGATGAAATCACATATTTATGGTGCACTCAGGTGTTTAGCTATAAAGATACTTTTCCTGGATTTTGACCTAGTATAGTCAATATGAGTATATACTATGACAGAGGAACAATAGCCTACTGAGAAGGGTGACAGATCAAACAGTTTGAAAGAGAGTGGTCGTCACTGCAACTCTAATTAAGAAAGAAATTGCAGACTACCTAAGAGACTTTAAACTTAATCTTTAGCCTCTGTCTTAAAATCACTTTCAAAGATATGCCCATCAACAGCATTTTAAATACAATTACTTATTTTTCATTTATTGTGTAAAAGCTAGATTAAAGAAGTGAGAGCAATTTCATGCCAAGATTTGTTGTCATTTGGATGTCTTATGGCACTTAGGTCTCTTGGCTGGTCAGACAGCTGCCAAGACAGCTCTCATCATCGTCAGCACCAGGATGATGATTTGGCTTTCAAAGGACTGTAACTGTCATAGGACATCAAGACAATACTACACAACGTGATCTTGCAGGTAGCTGGAATCCATTATATCATGAACTTTCAAAAGTTTAGGCAAGCCTTGAAACTTTACTGGGTGTTCAGCAGTGAGCACCATTATAGACAGGATAGGATAGGATAAGAGTAGGAATAGTACTAATCATATACTAGTGAACATTAAAATCTACTTGTACCATCTTAGTTTTAGCTGGAGTACCTATGTTAGATGACCAGAAAATATACTGTGTGTACAAAGCAGAGATGAGCTTGGACTTTTCACTGACAAAACAGCCAATAGAAGCAAATTTATTGCAATGTGGCCAACAAACACAATTTTTATTTTTTTCTATGAATTCCATGGAATAAAATTCCATTAATTTTATTCCTGTATGGAAAAAACCACTTTAAAGATAAAACACATGAGGCCAAGCATGAAATTACCCAGGAAGTCACATTAAGCGACTAGTTACCACCAGATTCTGAGGATTTAATCTGAACAGGAATTTCAAGACAGTTCTGTCAAACAGAACACACAATGCTTTAAAATCTGCAGCAAGCAGTATCTACAGCAGTTGAGCACAGTGCAGGGAAGCCTCAGTTGGTGGAGTCTGTGTTAATTCTGTAATGAGCTATGTCTAAGCCAGCCGCAGGAGTACAAGATTACAGCCTAGTCTTGCATAGAGGATTGCCTCTCAGCTAGGTTTGTTGGGTTGGGTATGGTGCTGCACATGACACGGAATTTTAGCATGAAAGTTAGTACCTCTGTTCAGCCTTTTGATGTAATATATAGACACAGTTTGTGTTGACACATATTTATGCATCACCACACTGCAATGTTGACCAGTGTAAAGATTACACACAAATTATGTCTAATAGAATTCCAAGACAGACGCATCTCTAAGGTCCCAGAGATAGACTGAGTCACAGCAGGGCACACCTAACAAAATTATGAAAGGAAAGCTTTTATACACAAGAGATCTTAATTAAATCAGAAACTCATACAGATAACCTCTTTGCAGATACTGCCCACCATGTGTGTTTGTTGCCTTTATTTTGTTCTTCCTTCTCGTAACTCGTTTTAATAGCAACAGAGTGGAACCAACTACAATAAAGTCAATGAACTAATTGTTTGCCCTACAAAAATTATTTATCAATAGTGGACTGTGAGAGATGAATAAGTATCTGGAATGGGAAAGTACCTGTGAAGCTTGTGATTTTATAAATTAAGGACAAAATTCCAAACCCCAAGGCAAATTCACTAGAAACTGATCCAATGGGAGGAACTGAATTTGTCACAATAAATACAGAGGTGAGCTGACCCTCCTAGACCTACTTTGTTCTCAATGGTAAGAAGTCAACACTTAATGCGTGGTTGATCTTATTACACACGGGACATCAACAATAGGTCAAATTGATCTCTCCAGGTATATAACAGATGTCCAAGGTTAGAGGAGATGAAACACACCCTTCACGTTTCTGTAATTAATAACAGTCATATAATTGATTCAATAGAAAGTTACCTCCAAGCATTAGCTTTCCTGAAGCCTAAAAGAAGAGTCAGCAGAACCATTATGTAAGGATTTTGTAGACACACCATGACAGTTCTGTCTGATAAAAATATTTGCCTGTAATATTTCATTAAATTTAAAGCTACTGTGTAGCAATATACTGTGTATAAGAGGTTGACGGCTGCCAAGAACTGTGAGGTTGCTGAATAGAATAGTATTTCTGGAGCCTTGCCCAGAGCTGAGACAAAATTTGACTCATCTTCATGCATACATTTGCAATATACCTCCAAACTAAAATAAGGATTTAACTCCATCACGAGGTTCTAGTGATATCACATTAGAGCTAAGAATTGATTGTATCAATAGAAGCTTCTAAGCAACTCTAAAGAGAAAGGTGATCTTTCCATAGCTATATTTGTTGGGATTTTTGTGACCTTGAGTTGTGTTCTCCCAGATGCACATGCCTCAAGCACTGGTTCAGTTGTTGGTAGCAAGATAATTATAATTTGAGCTCCATTTTATTTCTTTGTACTAATTCAAAACACAGGGTGTTTCAAAAAGATTAACTCAATTTCATTATATTTTCATTTTCAAATTGGGTCCATCTTTTTGAAACACCCTGTATATTAGCAAATATTGCAGTGAGTAGGAAGTACTGTGGCTGGGAAGGCCATGCTTGCAAAACTTTAGAAACTGTGGGATAGGAATTGAGTTAGATCAGCACTGATGAATTCATCATATCTACTTTGGCTTTCAATTTCAGCTAACAATCTTTCAATGAAAATTGAGATAAAAGATTAAAAGAGAGAAAGGAAAAAAGAGAAAATATGAAAATTGAATGATATTTACATGTCATTATTCTGTTCAATCTGCTTATATGTTATAACAGTTTATTCAATCTTTTTCTGACCTATCTGTTCAAACTGTAAGCTTATTGGCATCTATCCTGTCACTGACTGAATGCTCATATGCTCTTAAGTACAAGGGGAGTCCTAGCCTCAAATAAGATTTTTAGGCATCAGCATGATGCAAACAGTAATCAGAAATACCTTCAAGCAGCTAAGTAACTAATATTCCATCTTTTTTCATAGTTTATCTTTTGATCTGCATGCTGAAGAGATCAGTAAACAATAAACTGGGAATGGAGGTAAGAATTATTTTTCTTTAATTACTGAAGTACCACTGTTTCCAAGCATAACATCATTCATCAGAAGATGGAAGCACTAAAGCCTATGAGTTCAAAGCAATCTCACTAGCTCTAGTCTCTGTTTCTTGAACATATGTAATTTGATTCTGATACTTCTATTGACCAAGCAGGGTTCAAATATTCTTGTACTATTACCAAAAAAGACATTCTCCACTTTCTCAGATGGATAACCTACTTAACCGCTGCTCTGGATTTTTAAAAAGAATTGGAGAACAATAATACAGTGAGAAAGTAAATCAGCACACACTGTTTGCAATATATTATTGCACCTACTTCTGTCACAAGGCTGATACTGGTTAGTTGGATTGTAACATTCTGACATATGTTAATTACTGCAGTGGAGAACAACAGGCTCAGAAAGACAGAAAGAAATTCTAATTCATGGTGTTAAAACAGTGTTAACAATAGATGCTGTAGCAAAATATTGTCTTTTGTTATCACTACACAGTAATAAAATAGTTTAAATTATTCTTACTATTTTGTCTAGTTACTATCCAAAAAAGTGCAACATTTACTCTTACCACTGAGAAGCCAGTGTGGAAAAGATATCAGTGGTTTCAGGTTCTTGAAACAGTTTCAAAAGTTCTGGTTCAGATGACAAGTCAGCAAGGATCCTTAATTCAATATGGGAAAAATCTAGGAAACAGTGTTAAAATAAATCTATTGCTCTAAAATAAAAACACCTGCATTTTAACCAAGCTATCACGAATTAAAAATGCAAGCCTGGACTGTTCAGTCATTACCTTGCTCTCAAAAAAAGTCAGATGCCTATAAAAAGCTCATCCTGAAGAAGTTATATTCCAGCTACAGATCACAAACTGTCTGATTTCTTCATTATTTTCAGGTGTCAATTAATCTTATTAGCTCTTTGTCTCTGCTGACAAGGCTTACATATCATCCACTTTCAAAGCACACTAAGGAATATACATCGTATAACAATATTAATTGATACTATGGGATTTGACAGCCTTGTAAAATATAATGTCATCCAAAGGACAGGGGAGAAAAAGAGATGACAGAACTGTGAACATTAATAAGTATGAGAATAATAATACATACTATCTTACCTGCTGCTAAAAACGTATATCCTTTTTTTGAAACAAACAATGTTCTTGGGGAAATAGTTAGTATTTCCTCTTCTTTTCCTAGAGAGGAGACAGACATTTAAGTTCCAAACCCCATGCCAAAAATACTGTGTTGTAAAACATAGGAGGTTGTAAATGATATACCAAGCACAGAGCTAAGCCCACACAAATGGCAACATAAGCAACCTAGCAGAGCACCAACTGCCAGCACCACAATTATTTTATTCTATCAGTCATATATGCCTTTACCTCTGCCATCATGGCAGTACCACTTACTTCTTTTTCAAAACATAACTAACATTATTCACAGATCATTTAATAAAGGAGGCATTCAGATAAGGAAGGGTCTAGAGAGATGAACTAAAACCCACAGTTTTCTTATCTTTGACCATGCTGCAGCAATGCATTAATAACCAAATTCTGAGCTATGGGTGGTAGGGGGATACAACATTGAGAAATACAGCTGACATAGGCATCCAAATTCTAATGACAGAAGTCCCCTATAATATCACAAAACATTAATGTACATTGACAAGGTATTAGAAACTCAGCGCACCCTGGAAATACCACTTGTGTAGAAAGGGATGGTGGTTTGAAATACAACGTAATTAATCTGACCAGCATGACAGTGGAAAAAATAAGTGTGTCTTGATACAGGAATGAAAAGCTTGGCATCATTTTTGAGAAGCACATATTATAAGAGCATTAACAGAATAGATTGGACTGTTTCCAGAAAGGCTGATGTGCCACAGCTATGCATGGAAGCTCAGGTTTACACAGTCACTGCTGACACAGATTTTTATAACAACTTTAAATGAATCAGGTAGATAAAAAAAAACTGTTGTAGAAGTTTTACATTGACTTCTGCAGACTCCTGTTTTCTGACCTGTATTATTTCAAACACTGCGAAGAGGCAAGCCTGCCCCTCTCTGAGAACCAAGTGCAACAAATGAGCAGCTCTTCCCAGCAATGGCTGTAGACATTCAAGGAGAGTTTGTGTTGGCAAACCTCTGTTATATTTGAGTCTTCTACTGTGGGGTTTCTCTCTTTATCACTCGGATCATGCTTTTCTAGACTTTACTTTGATTCTCTCTGAATCATCTGCCTTAAATCTGCTTCTGCCTTCAAAAACAATACATCTGACTACCTATTGGTGTTTAGTTGTGAGTTTGATTAAAATGACCCAGCTTTAATATCTCCTCAGGAAAAGACCTGCGAGCTGTGTGTACACAAAATCATCACTAGGATGTTCAATGGAGTTAAGATGCATAATTTCAGCTGGAAAAAGGAACACCGAGATAGCAGAGGAAACAACAAATTCTAAAATTTTGTGACTTTTTAGATCAGTGCTGAAACAGCAATATTTTTTTGCAGGAACAACCAGCAAAAAAATAATTGGTTTAAATGATAATATGTAACTAAGCATCAATAACCTTTAATATTGGAGCTATTGATAAAATTGCCTTTTAATGTTAATAAAAACATAGTTTACCTTTTATGTACTGTTTCTTTGCAATTCTAACTGGATGTCTAGAGATACCTTGAATATTCTACAAAAAAGAAGGATAAAAACGCTTAGTAACATAAAGTTTACAAAAACGTGTTCATGAACAGTTTATAAGCAGCATAAGAACATTTGTGATACTAATGCCAACAAGTTTTTCCCATATAAAAAGTAAGATTAACCACCTTGCCTTTCAAAGGAATCTTCACACTGCTGCAACTATAGATACTTTTGAATATTTGCTCTTCCTTCAAAATTGGAAGGTTGTAAGAACTATTTCTCACTGGCAGCCTTTCCAAATTCTAATCTCTGGATGCACCACAGAATTTAATTAATAATCCAATCAAAATAATTTTCTTCTTATTTTAACGCGTATTTTAAGCTAAGGGAACAGATTCTTCTTCAGCCACTAGAAATTTTTCTAATATCTATTCCCACTTTTCTGAAATGCATGACAAAACAAAGAAGGAGCTTTTTATTAACTATAGAACATCAGTCAAGGTTGAAAGTGCGAACCAAGTTTGTCAAGAAGCAGGCAGGATTGGAAATAACAAGATTTTTCTTGAAATATCTGGGCTCATACACCTCCAATAAAGCATGAAAGATGACATGAGACAGCTTTATGTCATTATGCCTCTTCATCTGGAAAAGTAACACATGACAAGAGATAATGTGTATCAAGCTCAATTTTCATAATTCCACGCAATTAATTTGCAAGTGGTTCAGGAATTAGATGAACGTACCAATATTATGTAATAATGTGAATTCAGGAGATGGGAATAGTGCTATATAATTTCCAAATCAGAATGATCATTTTCTATGTAATTTTGAACTCAAAATTGTTATTTTAATCTTAAGAGGGATGTAATCAGACCGCAAAAGCTATTGAAATTTAAAGCAGAAGTAAAAGAACAAAACCCCCAAAACAGAACATATAATTTCTATTCTTAGAATCACTCTTAAAGATCTACAATTAAATGTATTAAAGTTGAACACCCACCAGAGCAACATACACAGAGAGAGAGAGGAAACTACTACATAATATACATAGTATTTTCATAGCATGAGTAAACTAGGAACACTGCTCTCAATCCATCAATATGAAGTGTGACCCAGAAGAAATGCTTACCAGCTTTAATATTGTATTCTTCAGTTCCTAGAAGCATTTAAAAATACAGTTGTGGCAACGCTTATTGTAATGCTATTAACCATATTTTGAAAAAGAGATTATTTAATCTGTGCACTAAACTAACATTCTTATTGATAACTAGTGTTTTCTATTGCTAACATGTTGGGGAGGATCAGTGCTTGTTCACACGAATAATATGCAGTTTAAGTGGCCATGGAAGTTAGCAGACCCTCAGAAGTTAAGAAAATTAAGTCCATTATTATGTACCTGGACATGAATGTGGGAGCCTAATTTTACATATTTAAAAGACAAAATCACAACATTTTCATTCTGACTTGAATAATTTTCATGGTAGAGATCATTGTATGAACTTTCCATTGGGCTCTATACTGGTATTGACATGTACTTAATAAGATAACAGGTTAAAGAGCTGTTTGTAATTACTCTCACTTGTTATTATTGTTCCTTAACTTGTTACCTTCAAAATTCAGAACAAAGTGAAATAAATAAATCTATCTACCATGGCAAAAAAAAATCACTATATTGCCACGCTGTTTTCACTGACAGCACATGCAGAAAGTCTGCTTTTAATGCAATTTTAGAAGTGTCACTAATAATTCTGAAACACACCAGGAAGTAATTGCAAGTGCAAAATGTACTTTCACTTGTAAATTAGTTAACAAGTCTTAATTTGAATAAATCTTCAGAAAAGTAGTAACTCAAGAAACATGAAGGTGGTAATGCTCATATTTAAGCTATTGGAATAGCTTAATACATTCTTCTCATCTAATTTTAGACATATTTAGGCTAGTCGTTAGTCTAAACTCACTGTCTAAAACCCCTCCATGAGTCAACAGATGAAGACAGGAATCTCCGGTGGGTAGTTCAATCTGTATGTGACACATACTTACTACAGTTGACCTAAGATTCCCCTGCAAATGATGTTTTCCAAGATTTAGATTATCAAATTTGATGAAACAACTTTACTTTAGGCATTTAAAAGGATAGAGAAGAATCTCAGAAGAGTCTTCTAAATGGTAAGTTTTCCTCTGCTTGAGCTGAAAATTGGGTGACAGTTTTGTTGTATGAACAGTGGAAGACTGGTGTAGTTTTGGTCAATGACTTACCACCATGGACTACATAAAAAGCCTGTATTTTTGCTTTTATATGTTTATTTCAAGTGCATATTTGTAAAATCTTTACATATTGAATCTGAGATGCAACTGTTATCCCTTAATCCCTTATTTTTAGAGAAGGGCATCCACATCTTGTTAGAAGTTAGAGAAACAAATTAGCTCTCTAAACAATTATACTCCAACAGACAAAAAGGAATATACTTGAAACAGTATGATGGAAAAGCTGGTTATGGGAGTTAACTATTAATGCTTCTCTTCATTGTTTGAGTGAGGGAGAGAGGGAAAAAATAAATCAAGCTATTAGTGGATAATTAACAAGAAAAAATAGCATTGATTAAAGCAAAAATTAAAAATAATTAAATAAAAACCCAGTGTAATCCAAAATTCATTTCCAGAGGTTCAAATGGATAGAAGGACAGATGAAGCCCAGGTCCCAGTTTCTATTATGTTTGAAAGGCTGTGATGATCCAGGGAAGTTGCTCAGTGCTGGAAGAAAGCAAGATCACGCCTTTCTTCCAGGAGGGTGAGAAGGAAGATGCAGAAAACTACAGGCCAACTCAATTCCTGGGAAGGTGATGGAACAAATAATCCTGGAAAACACTTGCAAACATATTAAAGTCAAGAAGATGATCTGAGGTAGTCAGCATGGATTTACAAAGGGAAAATCATGCTTAACCAATAGCCTTCTGTGATGAAGTGACCAGCTCGGTAGGTGAAGGGAGAGCAGCAGATGTTGTTTACCTTGACTTTAGCAAGGCTTTCAAAACAATCTCTCATAAAAGCCTCATAGACGAGCTGATGAAGAACAAGCTAGATAAGTGGACAGTGAGGTGGGCTGAAAATTGGCTGAACTGCCCAGTTCAAAGGGTGTCGATGCGTGGCACAAAGACCAGCTGGAAGCCAGGTGCTAGTGGAGTACCCCAGTAGCCAATACTGCTCAACACCTCCATTAATGACCTGGATAACAGGACTGAGTGCAAACTCAGCAAGATGGCAGGCAATACAATACTGGGAGGTGTGGTTGATACATCAGATGGCTGCTCTGCAATTCAGAGGGACCTCCAGAGGGGTCTGGAGAAATGGGATATCAAGATCTCATACAGTTGAGTCTGGAAAGCAGCTTTGCAGAAAAGGACCTGTGGATCTTGGTGAAAATCAAGCTGAACATGAACCAGTAATGAGTCTTTGAACCTAGGAAGGCCAACAGCATCCTGGACTGCATCTAGAAGAGCATCACCAGCAGGTTAAGAGAGGTGATCTTTCCTCTCTGCTCAGAATGCCTGATGGGTGGGTGTAAAGAAGAAAGAACCAGATTCTTCTCACTGGTTCCCAGTAACAGGACAAGAGGCAGTGGTCACAGGCAATTACAGGATATTCCATTTAAACATAAGAAAAATCTTTTCTCCTGTGACAGCAATCAAACACTGGAACAGGTTGCACAGAGAAGTTGTGAAGCCTCCATCGTTGGAGATATTCAAACCCCAGCTAGACATGGTCCAGAGAAACCTGCTCTAGAGGACCCTGCTTTGAGCAGGGGGGTTGGACTAGACAGTCTCTAGCTGTTCTGTCTAAACTATCTTGTGATTCTATGATTCTATGATTCTGTTTTTATAAATTTACTGTAGCTGACTACATATCTCAGTGCCAACTCATTCCTTCTCTCTACTTCACATGACTTCTGACTGAGATAGAACTGAAGCCTTTAATGGCATGAGGCAGTGGAAAACCACAGAAAGGATCTGGTTTCATTCCCAAGTAAATATTTTTTTTCTAAATAATATATAAATATAAAGTACACTTGTAGCATAATATTAAAATTCAAAAATTAAAGACAGAAATAAATGTTTTGCAGAAATTGTAGTGAGTTGATGCCTTGTCTTAAAATACAAGCTCTGAGAAAAAAATTGTATTGTCTCGATTATGGAAAATGCATGCAAAAACGTACATCCAAGCTTCACAAATAACTTTGGTAAACTTACAACACAATAAGATTCATTTGATTGTATAAATGGAAATTTCCATTTTTTATGGTTTTCATAGAATCATAGAATTAGTTAGGTTGGAAAAGACCTTTAAGATTGTTAAGTCCAACTGTTAACCCAGCACTGCCACTTCCACCACATCTACACATCTTTTAAATACCTCCAGGGATGGTGACTCCACCACTTCCCCGGGCAGCCTGTTCCAGTGCCTGACAACCTTTTCCACTAAGAAATTTTTCCTAAACTGTACATGTGGACAAACAGACTGCTGATTTCTCTCCTCCCACCTCCATAATCCGTCCTGACTGATGATCCTGGTGCATTCCTTACTTTGGTGTTCTAGCACAGGTTAGAAATCTGTTTTCTTGGTTCTGAAAATACTTCTAATAAAAGTTGTTCTAGTTTTGCTTCTTGTTTCAAGTGAAGACAGTGCAGATTCCTGCCTACACTGTTAGCTTCTGTATACAGAGCCATTCAGAAACAGTGGCAGAACTTCACTTTGGCAAGGAGACTTGGAATTGATGGACTCTTGTTGTCTCTGTTAGACCCTCACAAACACAGCTTTCTCATAAAGCATTCAAGGCTTGCAAAAAGGATGCTTTAATCCATATGGAAAGTCATTGTACCAAAGAAGAGTAGAATTATCAATGAAAACAAAATCTAAAGAAATCCAACAAATAAGATACAGTTTCCAGTTTGATGAGTTTATTCTCAGTTACGCGTTGTGCTCAGCTTTCCATTTTTGGTATCCAAAATTCTACATCTGCAATTGCTTCTTGATTCCTTTGTAGGTTAAAACTCAGTATGTTATTTTGGTTCTTTCCAAGCATTACAGTGTACAGCTATATATTGGATAAATTACCTTTGAAGTCAGTATAGTTAGACTTCGACTAATCGCAGAGGCTGGTGGTGCATTTTAATTATTTCTTACTCTATGTCAAGTAGGGTTGTTGATCGTATTTCCTATATTAAATTCCCCTTTCAGTTATTTATATTGATTCAGCTAATCCATACCTCTCTCTTCCTCTCCATATGCATTTTCAGTAGCATAAATTGCTATGTTTTGAGTAAATAACCTCAGTCAACCACAGTAACACTCTCAAAATAGATGTCTGTGTATACAAAGCCATCTATAGCCATATGTATATTCTCTTTCACTAGAAAATGGCTCATTAATCTACTTACTGCTCATATCTGCATTCCTAAATATCTATTGAATATGTCTGTCTGAAGACATACAAACTGCAGGGAGTGGAGCAGAAAAACAACAGTAAGTTACAGAAATAAATGGGAACACACAGAGGTGGCTGCAGACCATTCCATGGACATTTAATCCTGATTAATTCCTTCACTGATCTAAGGATTTATTTAAAAATAAGAAAAAAGACAAAACTTACTACTGAGATAAGAGTATCCATTCATAAATTTATACAGTATGGATGTGTCATGGGGGAAGGTCAAAAACAGCCAAGGAGTTAGACTGAACACATATAAGGAAGCAGTTAGACTAGGTAAAGTTATAATGCATATATCCTTTGATGTGGCAAGTAATCCACCTGCTGTTGCAGTGAGGCATGGTGCCAAACACTAGAGCAAAATGAAGACAATAGAGAAATTAAATATAATTTGCCAGGAAACAGCAAAACTAGTTGCATTTCTTATAAAAGAAAAAAGTTCAGAGCAGCTAAATTCTAGTTAATCTCATGAAATGTAGCACTCCAGCAAAAACTGAAGCGCTGTAACTCCAGAATTTTCTCTTACTACTTATCCAGAAAGTTGATGAAAATTATTATGCCACAACTGTTCTCCTTGAACAAGAACTCAGCTCTACACAGTGAAACACAGAGTAAGCTTTTACATTCATGGCATCTGTTTGATGACTATCATTGTGTTACTTCTGGAGCAGCAGTAATACTTTGGTCTGTGAGACTAGACTTCATTACAATGATAAAAGATAGGTAGATGACAACTCCTTTGAGCTTTATATCTCTAATGAATTTTTTCTTTTTATCCTCATAGTGGATTTTTTTCTCCCTGTTTATTTGCTTCTTCAAAATTTTTTCACTCCTTTTCCTTCTTTTCCAGTTTTCCCCCGCTCCCTCTTTTTTCTCTTCACAGCACTGCACCTGTTGATAAATTGTGCTCTCATAGCTCAGCTAATCAATTTGAGAAGAAATGTAAGCACAGGTTCAGTGAGCTACTTCCTTAACCATCAGCACTCAGCTTGCTCCTTTGTTAAAGGCCAAAGCTGCTGGAGAAATCACAAGGAAATCTGCACGCTGCCCAAAGTAGTGTTCTTCCAATGCAGAATAACAAGACTGAGTCCTCAGGGCACCCCCAGCTTCCAATTCACTCAATTTGTCTGACATCTCCAAAGTTGGTGGCAACTCTCATGAGAAATTACACAGAAGAAATAATAAAAAAACCTTCATGATTTGTCTTTTGGAAAATTGTCATATTTAATTACTGTCCATGGCAGTACTTATTTATTACTGTAAAGGAATAAACAGTTATTTTCTGTGACTTCCACATGAGACACAATTTCAAGACAGTCTGAAGATCTTATTTTTAAAATACAGCATGTAGCTCAATAAATAGAGAAAATATCAAAATGAACAATACCAGCCTGGTATGTATGTGTACATGCATTCCTAAGCAAATTTTGACTTGTCTGCAATTGCCACCTAGTGGCTAGTTAAAAATTAAAGACATGCTTTTCCTTGTCAAAAACACACAGAACCATACAGAGCTCTGTTAAAGGATTTCTTAATTTTTGGTACTAGTTACTGTTTTTCAGCAGCGAGCAATCATTTAAAAGTAATGCACTCCCCTCTTGCCTTACCCAGCAGCACAGAATTATCAAAGTTTTAGGTGTCAGTCAAGTGGGAGACAGAAGCAATTAATCACCTTCCAACAGGCTTAAGCAGCTCTCGAAGTGAACACAAGGGAAGAAGAAAAGGTCAACCAAAGATACTGACTTCTTTCTTTAGCGAGCTGGCCATAAGAACTGTGCATTTGATTTCCTATGACTAATCCTCTTTCTGCCATATTCTTTGAAATTTAGACCTGGCAATAACCTCAGGCAATAATGTAGCAGCAGCAGCACGTGAGAAAGGACTCGATGAGTGATTTTTAAAATAACAAAAAATATTATATTTTACTAACATTGATTTGTCATGCTCTCTGACAAACTATTTTGTCAAATCCTGGGTTGGTTATATACTGACAGATGCTAAACCTTTGCACAGCAAGTGAGGGAGTTTATATAAACACAGCTCTACGTATCTTTCAAAGAGACAAAGACTGCTTTTGTTTCAAATATGTAAAGTGACTAGATTTAATTATTTATTTCATTTCGTTTTCCTGAAAGACAATTATACTCAGAACATAAGCTCTGTTAAACTGGTGTTCATTAATACAGGAGGCTGTTAAACTCTGGGATGAATTCCAAGAAAATATGGTCTGGTTTTGGTGAAAAAACAGTGCTAGTGCATAGAGATAACAACCTTTTGTGTGGCAGCTGGAGCTGGTAAATATTGTACCAGTTCTATATTAGCTACATATTAGAAAGTAAACAGTGTAAAGGGACTATTGCCCAAAGGTACGAATAATACATGAAAAATGACAAGATTTCCAGATTGGATGAATTTACTTCCTAAAGAAAAGACGTAACTGTTGTTTTACAAAAGGGCAAAGCTCAGCATCTCAAACAAGATTGTTCCACACACTGAGGAATTTACCGAGCATACATTAGCAGTGAATTCCTCTTAAAAGGCTACAAAAGACTGAATTGACTGAAGGCTGATTGAAGGAGTTAAAGGAAACCTAAATAACCAATGTCTCCTTCTTTGCTCCCAGTGAGGAAAATACAATTCTTGATTTGACAGAAGTGGTCCTTAACTAGAAGTTTCTAAGAGCCACAGCCAGCAGATAATCATGTTAGTATGGGAGAACTATGGACAACAAGGCCACACATGAGTCAGTCACTATTTTTTGTTGTTATTGTTCCAAACCTGAGACAGTGCATACATTTTCAAAACTCTGTGTGAAATTTCCTGAGGTTTTATGAAAGGATACTGAGGAAATAAAGAATTGGCAATTTTTCCTCCCATTGACACAGAAAAAAAGAACTGTCAGCAGAGAAAGCTGAATGTAATAGGGGTGCAGAGCTACAGAGATAATTTTCCTGAAATTCTTTGGGATGCCAACAACAAAGCTTTTTAAAATCATCACTGCCTGAAAACTGGACCATCCAAGACAAGAAGACCCCTTTGACGTACCTGACTTTTGATCTCCCCCTATAATCCATTCTCTTGCTATCATTCTTCATTTCTGTCTCCTCCATTTTTTGTATTGCCAAAACTCTCAAATTTTCTGAAGTAATTTTTGCTGACTGAGATACAGAATGGGGGAAGAATAATGTATAGTAGAACACTGTATAGCAAAATAATATATTTAAATACTTTTGTATGTTAAAACATAATGAAACCTATGCCAAGATTAGAATTAGACTATATCTTGTCCTTGCTAAAAAGAAATTCAGCCATTAGAGGAATATACTAACACCTCTCACTTCTGAGAGCTTGCAAGGCAAGACACAATTTGTGTGCCTGATATTATTTTTTTTTGTTTTAGTTGTCCTCTTGGAACATAAGTCTCTGAGTTTTCAGTGTTTCCTAAAAGTGTATATCTGAAAATCCCACAAATGGAATATTTCATATGAGGAATAAAATAATAAACAAAACCAAACAGAATTTCTAAAATCTTAGTCAACTCACAAGAGGTACCAACAGACAATTTCACAACAAAAAGGCACACAAATATTTCAACCAATACAAAGATCATACATGTGTTTCTGCACATTGTTGAAGATTCAATCTGAGCAACTGTCTTATGGACAAGGACAGTTAAAATTAATTCAGTAGGGCATCGCCTCTATGAACTCCTCAATAAAGAGGTACAACTGTGAGCACAGTGAGACTTCAGGGGATGCCAGCATATGCCAACATCAAGCATAAGAAAAGTGTTCCACCAGGAGCTGAAGTTTGTATAGATAAATAGCAGAAGAATGAAAACTGTGGTAGACTACAAGTGAATAGCACTACTTGCTTCTTGTAATCAAAATATCATGCTAACACTGCTCTTAAATTAGAATCATAGAAT
>VZRW01011500.1:4671-18780 GCA_013398125.1 Aegotheles bennettii | reverse complement strand
AATTGAGTATTTCTGCAGTGAATAATTAATGATAATCTGCTTTGCAAGACAAATGTGACAGTGACCTGCTGTCTGTGGTAATAGAATGATGGGGTTTTGCATGATACATGCTTTCATTATTTGTGTTAAGATGCTTGCATGTGCCTTCTGTGAGCTGGATTACTTGTCTCTGCATCAATTATAAAGCAATACTTGTTTTCTGGTTCTTCTGACAAATAAGTATTCTTGATGTAATTTTCATTTTTTTTCCTTTGGCTAGTAAACCATGATTGTTTGAGACAGTTTTGTGAACATGATCTGTAAATGCACACACTTGAGATTTGTGTTGTGTGCTGTTTGGTCTGCTGTTTAATCTGCTGTATTTGCTCCTTGGTTGCAAATAGTTAAAACTGTCTAAATGTTTTTTTATCTAGCACCTTTTTATTTTTAGGGTTTGCAAGCTGATAGCTATATACAGCTGTCTTGTATACAATTCAGAAGCATGGATAAACTGTTTAGTGGAACTATTAATCACAAACATAAGTGACAATCAAATAAACATGCTGCTAAAAACGTACCTTTAAAAAAAACCCCACAAGCTTACATATTGATATGGAAAGAAGGTTTTTTTCTTTCACCTCTCAGCTTTTATTTTGTGAATTAAATTAACTGAGCATTGACTATAAGAGTAATGTCAGAAGAAAAGGACTTAATTCAAATGTAGAATATATGTAACCACATTTTCTAAGATTAGATCTATTCTTTTAAGTTCTAGAGTAGTACTATTAAGTTGAGACTCTGACTAAAGCTTCAAATACAGAAATTCATAAATTTCACTTCCTGAGCTTAAATCCAGGCTTTACATGGGTGTGTCTTTCTCACTTAAAGGGAAAAGCAATCAGAATGCTGTCCTTAGTTACAATGCTCTGATCTCAATGCAATGGATATTTTGGCTACATTTTAAAATTGATCTGTTCATTAAGTCATATCCTACTGAAATGAAATTTTACTTTATTTCTAGTGTGTACAACTTAAAGAAAAAATAGAATGAGTCCCCACTGTCAAACTGACTACAGTAAAAGCACATTCAGAGTCATCTTAATATTTGTAGCATATGATAAAATAAACATTGAAGTTACCAGTAAAACTGAAGGGTTTTTTTGATTTGCATTTAAAGGAGATCTTATAAGAAATGTTTCATGATTCAAAGTGTGTTGTGACTCATAAAAATGCCCTTTTGAGGTATTTGTTCATTAAACACTTATGAAACAAAATAATTGTATGCCCCAAACTCTTCCTTGTCTTTTTAAACAACTTTTTATTCCCTTACCTACTTCATTTATACTTGTCAAGCTTTTGGAGGCCTTCAAGTCCATAAAAAGAGCTAAAAGTCCTTAATTGAATATTCTCAAAAAGCTAATCAAAGCTTCATTATTTGATTTCGGTTATACTTAAAAATACAGCCCAGTGAATTAAGGGTATAATCTCTGCACTGAGTTGCATTGTAATTCAAAATGTGATCCAATATACTACCAAAGCCAGGTATGCTGCTTAACACTTGAACTGGAGTTATAAAAAAGCCCCATGTATCCAATGGTTTTAACAAAAAAGCTTATTCCAATAGATTTTTTTAAAGCCAAGACTTAAAACAAATTGTAGGACTAATTCTTAAAAAAATGGTTTCTTAGCACTTTAGTTACTACACTTATGTAGCTGTTTTTGTAGGACTCTTGCTCAGTATAAAATAGCTTTAAACTCATGACTTATAGTGGAAATTACTAAATTATTGTACATCCTTACAGTATGACTTTGTAAGGAAACCGTGTCTTCTGTCATTTCACTCTAAGCTGTCATTAAACATAAACTTCTATGTCTGCTAATTCAGATAAGTTGCAGTATTTCTAATTTTGTGCTAAATTAAGCAATGAACTTCAACTGTGTCATATTAAATCTTTTGAATTTACAAGTGCCCTTTTTTAAGTTCATGATCACTTAGCCTTCTTCCACTAAGACTTGTGGAATACCTTTTTCTAACTACACTTGCATTTCTTGGTGATACTAATTTTTCAGCTCCGCTTCTATTTTTGATACTCATTCTGTTTCTCTTCTGCGTCCTCAATGCTTTCTTACCTTCCACCTAATTCTTTAAATGGGCCACACAGAAATTGACTCTTGGCTCTTTCCTGCTTGGTTTTGCTGTATTATCTCATTCAGTCATGTTCATTTGGGAGTTATGTTGACAACTCTGGAACTCACATTTTTCTTTTCAGTTTCTATAAAACTGTGTTTCTCTGCCACTGCTCCTATGCAACCCAAACATACACACATTGCAGTATTGTCCAAATCCTCCTGTTTTAACCAGTACTTCAAACAACTTATTGTCCTTGGTTTGTAAAACTCTGTTCATTTGCATCATAATTTACTAGCACACTCCTGCCTTCCCAAAGCCTATGCAGTTTCAAATTTTTCCATATAAAGTACAAAAACTAGAATTTCATTATTGCTTCTTGTTTGTGTCATGTCATTCCCTTCTCCCGGCCTCATCTGAATGTCTGTGCTACTGCAGAATTTCTTATTTCTGTCAAAATCCTTCACAGTATTTAAAATATTACTCTGAACCATCTGTTCTCATTCAGGGCTTTTCTTCTCCTTTGCGATGCACAGGCCATTTGCATTAACCTTTAGGGAAATATTTTTCTTCCAGTTCCTCAGTATCTGCTTCTGTTTGATCTGGGAGAAAATTTGTCAAATTTGGTATTTTTATAAGAGTATTTGGTATTTTTATAAGAAATGAGTGTGTGTAAAATTGTTTAATTAGTTACTATTATTGTCTTCTTCTTGCTTTTAGTATTTCACCTTGTTTTATATTGACTTTTGTTCTTTGTAAAAAAAATTCAGTCTAATGTAAATAACTTTGCTAAACAAGCCTGAAACAAGCAAAAAATCTTGATAGTAGTAATTTTCTGTTTCTCTATGATCTGTTTTGTTGCTTTTAAATATGGAATTGTTTGAATGATTGGAACAATTGACTGAAGCTGATTGCCTTCAAGCTGAACCATGTTGATAATTGTAGCATACTGTAGGTTTTTGAATACTATGAAAATTTCTTGGTAGGGATTACATAAATCAAAATAATGGAACACTTCCCCTTTTTTGAACCCTTAAATATATGTTGCCTTGTTCTTTTGGGGGCACTAAATAGCTTGTAGATGACTATTTTTTTACAGATAATTATGATAATAAACAATAGATTCATAGTAACTTTACAGATGCTGCATCAACATCGTAAATATGCAGGCACAATCTGAATTACTAAGCTTCTTGCTGCTTCCCGACAAGAAACAAATGGACTGGTTTCAGAGGAAATTACATTAATCTTGCTTTCATAATTTCTTTTTTAATTAAAGCCTCAGCATTATAGTTTTGTGCATGGTTTGTTTTTTAGACTGAATCTGGCTATGGATCAGAGTCAAGCTTACGACGCCATGGCTCCATGGTGTCTCTTGTTTCTGGAGCAAGTGGATACTCTGCAACATCCACCTCTTCGTTCAAGGTTAGTGAATAAAGTTTTCTTAGTGTTGATGTGTAAATAACATTCAATATGTTCAAAGTAAATAGAAAAGAAATAATTTATGTGAAGACTTACTCACACAATTATGGAAAAAATAAAAAATATTTTGTTTACTCAGTGTTAATAATTTGTCATATGATGAAGAGATCATACAGGAAGGTCTCTTGTGCCTCAGTGCAGTTGTCCCTTTTAAACCATGATTTCATCTTCCACTGGTGAGAAAATCAAACCTGTGGGAGCGTTTATTAACCTTTCCTAGTTTACTCCTCAAAGTATCAGGGCCTCTGAATGAAAATGAATGATGTTTCTGTGACTTAAAAGATTTTATTAATATTGATTGACAAATTATGGCTTTCCTTGTCTCATGTATAAATATTTAACGTGGACTTGGGTGGGCTGTATTTCTGTGAGAGCAGAAGAGAAGCAACACAAGAAGGGGGACTAAAGATTGGAATGAAGATCTTAAACTGGAGCTGTTTTCAGGCAAATAGGCATAAAGTTGGTAGCATGCAAGATTGCGTTTTTAATAAGCTGTTGTTGAATGCTCTAAAGTAGCAGATGCAGTCAAGAGGAAAAATTGGGACCAGTGAACAAAATGAGTAAGGAACACTTGTTGCAGTTTACATTCCTTCTAACATTAACAGTATTTCATAGCTGCTGATATCTAAAATGTCCTTAGAGTACTTGAATTTGTCATAGCTGCAGATATCCAACTATTTTTTTATTTATGCATTGAACTATTGCTGAGTATGTAGAAGCATTTCAGGCTTTTATTCTCTTTTATTTTCAGAAGGGCCATAGCCTACGTGAGAAGCTTGCAGAAATGGAAACCTTTAGAGACATCTTGTGCCGACGAGTTGATACTTTACAGAAATACTTTGATGCCTGTGCAGATGCAGTTTCCAAAGATGAACTCCAGAGGGATAAAGGTAAGACTGTAACTGAAAACTTTTATCTCCATAGAATTTAGGTTTTTACATAGTAATAGTCTTTCAAATAGTTACTATAGCATTTGATGCCATATAAATAAAATATGTACCTTAAATTTACTCTTCAGTATAGGGAAAAATTAGAGACATTTCTGCATAAATAGCATTAACTATTTTAACTTCAAAAATTGAATTCCCATAAAAATCTTCTTAACTTAATATTAGCTGTCAACTGTACAAAAGTGTTTTTTTAAGCATTTGATGTTATGAAACAATAATTGTGTACCCTCATGAGATGAATTCAGGTTAGTTTATCTCTGTGTCTCTTTTATTTTGAAAAAACAATAGGATGTTAGTTTTGATAGAAGCAATACATACTTTAAAAAAGACAAAGATGCTGCCATAATCAATGTTCCTGAGATGTATTGTCTGAAACTAGAATACTGAGTGCACACTTGAAGCCCTAGTAGACTTGGGTGTGGATGTCTACATATCTCTGAATTGCTCTTCTCAGAATACAGCTTGTTGTCATATCCATGCACTCTCCTGAGGCATTTATATTCATCCCTGGGTTTGTTCTGGCAGCCTGAAACTTTCAGTAGTAAGAAGACAGTAGATAAGTACAATCCCACTTGTTTGCAAACTTTCTAGTGTAGAAGAATAGATAGTTGCTCCCTGCTTATCCAGTTGTAACACCAAAATAATATTGTTACCATAGAATCCTGTGCTAAACTTCAACACTGAGCAAATGTTAGTCTCCTGATGTAATGTTGATAGTGGTCTTGGGTAAAAAAAAAAAAAGAGGGGTTCCTGACTTGTAGGAAAAAAATTTAAATGCTGCTTAGCCATGAACATGCTCTTAATTCTTTCTTGCACACGAAGAATTGGAAAAGTTTTCTCATTTCCATAACATACTCTTTCTCAAATTTAGTGGTAGAAGATGATGAAGATGATTTCCCTACAATGCGTTCTGATGGAGATTTTTTACACAACAGTAACAGCAATAAGGAAAAATGTAAGTGTTTTCCAACTTTCTCACTGAAAATTCATGTGAATGGTATGATAAGCCTGATACAAGTATTTATGCTCTGTTCTGAGCAGAAAATGTCAAGAATAGTTACTTAAATTTATGTAACAGGAAGTTCTCATGCTATCATTCATTAGCTGCTTTTCATGATTTTCATGAGGTTTTTTTGTAATTCACACAAATATTAATGCAAGCTTGTCAAGATGGAATTTCCTATTCTGTGTTCAAAGCCGTTTTCACTGCAAAATGTCATTGAAACAACTGCATCATTCAGATATTGGGAACTAAGATTTCTAACAGATAGTTGCAGTTTTTCTTGCATTACCTGCTTTAGGAGTGTGGTGGAGCACAATGCTTTGGTATATCCCAGTATGGTTTTTCCAGGTTCTATGGCTATGTAATGGTTAAGTCAACACTGTTACTTACTCTCACTCATCATAATTTTTAAACTTTTTTTACTGTATTTTCCATTGTTAATGAACATAATTCTGATTTTTAGTCTTATCTTAAATGATCTAGTTATTGTACTCATTGGGTCCATGCAGTAAACATGAAGGATTAGTGCAGGCCCTGCTGTTCTAGAAATCTGGTACTTCTGGCCTGGCAGATGTTGTATATGCATTTAAAATCTATTTGCATTCTTATTAGACCTTCTCTTGTTTCCTAACTGAAATATTTTAAAGTTACATTTTCTAGATGTTGACCATTTAGTTAGTCCTAAGGTATTTTAGTCTTTGATTCACAAAACTTTGAAATTGCATTGCCTCCAATTTCAAATCTGATGGAAAATCCCAAAGAAATAATCGCCAGAAATTATTTTTAACAATGTAAACACTTTTATCAAGAGGCTTAAAAATATATGGGCAAAATTAGCCTTTTCTGTGTCTTCTGTTTTCTTTTTAATTGGCTATTGTCCCCCTGGGTTACATCTTTCCTTGCTGTATTTAAGTGCCCTTTCTAGAGTATAACCAAAACTGTTAGGAGGAAAGAAGAAAGGAAATGGAAGGACCTTTTGGAATACTTCCAGAATTCATCATATGAATAGGTTATTTTCAATTATATAAAGTGCTTGCTCTGCTGAGGGTTAATTGCAATGCCAATTTCAGAGGTTAAGTAGCATATAACTCTGAAGTTTTGAATGAATCTTCCTTGCCTCTCATCACCAGATAAACAAGCTTGCAGTGCTCACCTGTAAGCAAGCACACAGTTCCACTAACCCTATTGTGTATATAAAAGTGTACATTTTTTTTGAGGACTGTTAAGTCAGATCAGATTTCAGAAAACTGAAAATGTCATCTTTAAAAAAATGTTAAGCGAGAATTTAATTTTACTGCATGATTCATTTTGAAAGAAATGCCTTTGTCAAACTTAATTTTTGTAGGATCACGTAGGAGTTTCAGCTTAATTTACCTTTAGAACATTTCTTCATATCTACATTCTTCTGATGTATCTGCTATATATACACAGATGATATAGGGAATGTCATTAGGAAAGTCTATATTTTTAGTACATCTGGTCATCTTAGAAAATTTAAATGCAAAGTAAGTTATTTAATTTTTTTTAATTGCCTGTCTAACAGGAATTTCAAGTGATATCCATATTCCTCCTGTAAAAAGTTCTGTATCAAGTCTTTGGGAACTTACATGCTAAGAAATTGCTATATATTATGTGTACCTGTATATAAACTCATTTACTAGAGCTCACTACAGGTAAATTCTGTAGTCCCTTCCTCTTTGCAGGACTTCTGATTCTAGTTTTTATTATTCCTGATTCCTTTAAATTTACTTTTCATCAATTATTTCTGTGAAAAGCTTTATCTCCATTTTAGTTTTTTTTATGCCTCAGTTTGATTTCTAAAGGCTAAATCTGTTAAATATTTAGTAGCTGAATGCTGCAAAGCTCAATTAGAAATGAAAAATTAGTCTCTGCCCTGAAGTAGAATCATAAGTCATAAGTGGTGCAGTGGGGGAAGTAGATGTCTGAGGTTGAGACAGACATGCCTGTGTATTGGGCACAAAACTACTCAGATCAACTGATAATGAAAAAAGATTTGTTTTCAACTTCACCCTTTTCTAAAGCTTAGGCTCAGAGCAGCTAAGATTCTTTGGTTTCTTATATTTCAGGTTCCCTTCTTGAAGTCTCTATCCAGTCTTGGAAGGACTGGAACAGTCTTTTTAACTGTAGCTGAAAAGTGATTGCTTGTTTATTCAGGGGATGTTCTGCAGTCAGTGCTCCAGGAAGGGAGAAGCTTGGGTTCACCTCTTATTTAGCCTACTATGATAAGAAAGAATGTTCAACCCTAGTGTTCAAACCACTAGTGCACCAGTCTAATGCTCAGTTCATTGATTTAAGACTGACTCAAGAGACAATACTCACATTGTTTTTTGAAATTTGTTTGCTTCTGTATATTTCCTGGGTGGGAGGAGAAAGCAGTCAAGCTCTTCTTGACTGAAGAGCTACGAAGACTGCTATAAATGTATTTAAACTTACTGGTCATTTTCAAATTTAAAAAAATCTAGTAACTGCAACAATGAATACTTGTATAATACACCAAGGGAGACGCTCTTGCTGGCACATATTTACCCATTGGGATCTTATATTCTAGGAGTGTAGAATCTTGATCAGCAAGAGTTCCAATCCGTCCACTCAGGAAAATTAGCATATTTGTGTTTAAATTGTCAGAATAGGAAGAGGGGGTGAAACTTACTTAAGGAACCTCTTTGAAGACAGAAGGTGTTTTGTACTGGAACTACAAAGATGGAAATAGAGGCTGAAGGAGAGAAATTTGATGTAAAACAGTGGGATTTATTCTGGATTTTTGTGCTTTGAATGGAAGAAGAATATTCACCAATGTATTGCTAAGATACTGGGGTTGTTCTTGGAGGAAAACTAAGCATACTGATCCTGCTGCTATCCACAGAACATCAACAGCAGTATATACCAATAAATGAGTATACACCCTAAAGTTTCTTTTTCACTTAGAATTAGTTTACTGACATAAGATGTTAAGGTGACCTAAAATGGATAAAATAAAGGAACTTCTTTCTACCTACTGTCTTTAAAATTTTCTGTTTACTGGAGAACAGATTTGATGACACATGTGATGTTTGGGACATCTGGGAAAGTGTTACAAACATAATCTTAAGAACAGGAACAGAAAACTGACCTATCCTAACAGACAGTTGTGGGAGAGAAGAACTAATGAGCTACTGAAGGCTAAAGCATGGTGTGAGGAATCCTTTATGTGAAAGGCAAGAGAAAACAAATCAGAAATAAAGCAAAATTATTAAAAGACAAGATAATTAAAAAGGAACCACTTGTAAGATGTTGAAATTCAGGTTAAAGTAGGAGAGAAATCATCCTGCTGCTTTTTTCAGCTAGCTGCATGCAGTTTGATCACCAAGTTAGAAGAGCAATTGCAATTATAAGAACACTTTATTAGCCTTTAGTTTGAACCACGTAGATCTCCTGATGTCTGATTTCATTTTGAAACATTCAGTCTTGTAGCTGACATGAAAAAGGTGTGAAAAAGGAATAGAAAACAGGCTGTCCAAATGGAAAATCTCTAGACAAATATTTCTAATGTGTCGAAGCTCAGCTGCTACTGGCAAATGTCTCCTGTGATAAGGATCTAATCAAAATACTCCCATCCTTTATAAACAGTCTCTTGAGTTCCCATCTCCTCAAAGAAGTAGGTTTTGTGTCTTTCTGCAACAAATTTGATTTTGCCCAGAGTTGTAATGGCTTAAAGGAGCTATGATACTGACTTTAAAGCTGCAAGCACTGCATGTACCACTGCTACTTTGAGACCAGTCACTAAAGAATTACTTGGAATATATAGTGACTGAAACTGTATGGAAGCATTAAGGAGCTGTAACTGAGACCTAACAATATCCAGGAACAAAAGCTGGCATTTTTCCAGAAATGAGGCTGTGTTGCTGCATCTCCCTTAAAATCTACCACAGAGATTTCTGAAATGGTTTTATAGTGTTGCAGCCAGTGGTGGTTTCTTCAGCATGTTTAGCATGTTGCATGATTGAGAGGAAAATCACTCCTATAAGCATTACAGCTGTGCTGGTAAGCCTGCACAAGAACACAGCCTCTACTAAATTACTAGTATAAACTGTGTTTTCCAGTTGTGAGGTGTTATCAGTGAAGCTTTTGTATAATTTTCATTATTCTCAGTGAATCCACTGTGTCGCCTCCTTGGCAGCTTGTAACACTTTTGATCTCTGCCTCCTCCGTGTTACCTCTGCAGCTGTTAGGGAGAGGGAGAGCTGCTCTGCTCATTATTGTTTCTGGAACAGATTTTTCTGTTTCATTTTCATTATTTCTCCAGCCGCATCATCTTTACCTTTTGGGGAGTATTCTTGCTTAACATGAAATAAAAAATAAGCTGTATTTTACCATAGTATATATGCTACTGAGGTATTTGGAGTAGTGTTTAGTTTTTAATCTGCTTGAAAAATAGTTTGATTCCTTGTGAAAGGAGGGCATATAAAACCTCTGGAGTCTTAAACCATTGCTTAACACCATGTGACAATTGCTTGCAGTTCCCAAAGTGTAGATACTGTGCTCTACCATTAGAGAACAGCAGTTGTGTTTCTCTTCCCTACAAGAACTGAACTGCTTGAAAGCTCTACTTTGCCCTTGCAGACAGATGCTGGATAAACTTAAGCAAATATTTATTTGTACTTTTTAAACCATAGCATAGCGTGTTGACAAACTGATATACTGGGGGGAAAAGTGATATCCAGCTGGATGGTAAGTCATTAGCTTGCCCCATGGCATAGCAGGAGTTACTTTAACTTGCTGGACTCGGTCAGCCTCAACATGAGTGATACTTCTGCTTTCTAATATTTTCTGACATAAATATGTAGTGTTTTAGTTGTTATTATGTCAACCTACATGTGAGTTTGACATATTATAGGTACTTTTTTTGTCACACATTTTAAGTGACTTGTTTAAATAGCCTTAGCAACAGATGGCTTGGTTGACAGCATGTAGTTGTTGGAACTGCAAACCTCACAGTATTTGGATAATTCAACACATTTTATACTTTATCTTACACCTTTTTTACTTTAAGGTTTTTAAGTCTATCATTACCTGCTTAAAGCAATCTTAACTGTTACATTTTGGGTTTGATTGCATATTGAACTTGTTCCTTTCTTAGTACTGTATCAGGTATGTTTTAAGGTTGCTCTGTGTTAATTAGGCCCCACTTCAAGCTGTCAAACTGCTATTGTTACAGAGTATTGCCACTCCCTCCACCCACATGATTCGAAGAGTGCAGCGTAATACAGCATTACAAGCAGACTTGAAAATACAGTATAGCAAGTTGAAGCTGAAGGGATGCATTCCTCCTTTTGAATCTTTCCTTATTCTGTGGATAGCTGAAAATTATTAGCACTTTCAATTTTTATTTTTAAATTAGATTTCTATCCAGTCTGTTTTCTTCAAACAGTTGTAATGTAAACACACATGTAAAATGCTTGTTTGACTTAAAGGCAGCTATCCGAGAACGATTTGTGTTTGTTTTTAGTGTTTGTGACACCCAAAGGAATTAATGGCATAGACTTTAAAGGAGAAGCTATAACTTTCAAGGCAACTACTGCTGGAATTCTTGCTACACTCTCTCATTGTATTGAACTCATGGTAAAACGTGAAGAAAGCTGGCAAAAAAGGCTGGATAAGGTAAGATAATTTTTCTTTTACTTTTGTTGAAAAAAAGTAAGTTTCCTTAGCTTGAAATTGAAATTTCAAATGAGATGTTAATTTTTTTTTATTTCAGGTATTTATTTTTATTTGCAGTATTTATTAATTTTAGATACTTTCATTATTACTCCTATAAAATGTTACTGGTGATGTAGTAACATTACTCATCATAGTCTTTCTTCACCCAGTCCTTGTTCAGATGGTATTCCTATATTTTTAATATCTATAAAGAACCTGACAGTATTCCATAGTAATAAGTGCAGGCTTACAGCCTTCTAAGAGAGACCTAATTACCCATGCTTGCCAAATGAGTCCATTCAGGTCCTTCATAGGGACCTCAAGAGGTTGGAGAGATGGGCAAAGAAAAACCTTTTGAAGTTCAACAAGAGCAAGTGCAGAGTCCCCTTGTGGCCAGGAAGGCCATTGGAATCCTGGGATGTATTAGAAGGAGCATTGCCAGCAGGTCGAGGGAGGTGATCCTGCCCCTCGACTCAGCCCTGGTGAGGCCACATTTGGAGTGCTGTGTGCAGTTCTGGGCTCCACAGCACAAGAGAGACATGGAGCTCCTGAAGCAGGTCTAATGGAGAGGCACTAAGTTGGTCAAGGGTCTGGAGAATCTCTCACAAAGAAAAGCTAAGGGAGCTGGGCCTGTTCAGCCTCAAGAAGATGCGGCTGAGAGGGGACCTCATTAATGTGTATAAATACCTAAAGGGTGGGTGTCAAGAGGATGCAGCCAGGCTCTTTTTGGTGGTGCCAACCAATAGAACGAGAGTCAGTGGGCAGAAACTGATGTACAGGAAGTTCCACCTGAACATGAGGGAGAACTTCTTTACTGGGTGAGTTCCTGCACACTGGAACAGGTGGCCCAGAGAAGTTGTGGAGTCTCCCTCATTGGAGATAGTCAGGAATCATCTGGACGCAATCCTGTGCAATGTGCTCTAGGATGACCCTGCTTGAGCAGGATGGTTGGACCAGATGACCCACCATGGTCCCTTCCAACCTTACTGATTCTGTGATTCTCAGCTGCAAATCTCTGAAATGTTTTAATTGTGATAAGAGATGATGACAATACTGAGCATAACCAGTCCTAACTTTACATGTCTCTTTAAAATAAAATTATTTCACTTTAGGTGATTGAAGAGATTAAGCTGTGTTTTGTACTAATTGGTTAAATTTTTTAGGTGTGTGGTTTAGAATATCTGTTATTCTGATGGCAGTGATTGTTCATGCTAAGCCTATTCAACCACTATAGCAACTCAAAAGGAGCAGTAGCTTTTCTCATGAGATGTGCTGGAGGCATGGCGAGATCGTACTGCAAACTTTGATTTCTAGAATCTTGCCATCACTGGCTGGTGTCCTGTGCAGTCTTCTAGCTGTTGTCATCACTTGTTTTTCATTTAACAGGTTTCTCTGTGGTGTGTATCACACTTCAGATCTTACTCCATCTGTTTTAGTGGTACACAATTCAAAGAATGAATGTATTCAGACAAAATACATCCATGTTTGAATCCTTGCCCCTGTCTCCTGGGTTCTTTGCCCATATGTCAAACTGGCCCTAACTTCACTGCAGCTTCTGTCAACACTTGTTACTGCTTCATCTAAGTAGTTGGAGGAGTTACAGTAGAGACAAGGTTTGAAGCTTGTATGTAGGATCATAGAGTAATTCAGATTGGACTACAGACCAGAGGTGTCTCTCTTTCAAACCTCTTGCTTTTAAAGTAAGGGCAGTTTGAGATCAAACTAGGTTGCTTAAGGCTTTAAATCTGGTTTCAAGTCTCCAAGGCTGGAGACAGCACAGCGTTTCTGGGCAGCCTGTTCATCTGCTCAACTGCAGTTATAGTGAAAAAGTTTTTCCTTATATCTGGTTGGAGTAATTCTTATTCCAGTATCTGTTGCTTTTCTTCCTTCTATTATAGACTGCTGTGAAGTGTCTGGCTCAGTTTCTTTATGACTTTCTTGGAAGTATTGGAAGGAAGGCTACTATTAGATCCCCCCCACAAAAGCTTTCTCTTCTCCTGGCTGAGCAAACACAGTTCACTCTTGTTGATCAGACTTTGCTTAGAGCATGGACGAAGTGAATTTTTCTTGTCCCTAGGTTAGTATATGTTAATACAGAGTAACATGTTAATACAGAATTTGAATTTGCTTACATTAGTTATTTGTCACTTTTTTCTTCTACTGTAAACTAACTTTAAAGCACTTGGTTTTAGCTACAAGCAATTAACAAATTCAAACCTAAATTTCACTTTGAGTCACGTGTAACTGATGCCTCATACTGCATGAGTAAATAAATACATTTTAAAGGGGATAACAAGTTTATTTGGACTTGTTTGTTCAGAAATTAAAGTAACAAAAGCTTCTAAAAACTTGGAGGTTTTAAGTTGCTCTACTTTGGTAGACTTGTAACTTTTTTAAGGTCACATTTGTCAATTTNGGGAAAATCAGTTTGTTGCTGATTTAAAATAGATCCAGTTAATAGTAATCAAAGACAATCACTATAAGAACTTTCTTCCACTGTTTGCCACACTCAACTTCACTACTTCACTGCAGGCCCTTCTACTAGCTGTTTGCTAGCCCCAAGCAGTGCAGGGTGAGGAATGGGGCGTTTCTGTCAGTCCAAAACACTTAATCTCTGCCACTCTTTCCACCTCACACTTTTTACCTGCTCCTGTGCAAGTCCTCTCCATGGGCAGCAGTCCTCTGGGAAAAATCTGCTGCAGTGTGGGTCCTCCACTGGACACAGTTCCTTCAGGAAATATCCCTCTGCTCTGGTGTGGGGTCCTCCATGGGCTGCAGGGTGGATATGTTCTTTGCCCTGGAACTGCTGCTCTCCTCCTTTTCTGGCTTTGCCATCTTCTCTGATTCTCACTTCTTGTTTCCCATTCCTC
>VZRW01011499.1:838511-893122 GCA_013398125.1 Aegotheles bennettii | reverse complement strand
TTCTGTGATTCTGTGATTTTCGTGTCCACCATTTTCGTGAACCATCTGCTCTATTGAAATCTCATGTTTTTAAGAGATGTCAGCCCCACCAGCAATGAAAGGTGTGTTTTGGTATGAGATAAAATGATGTTTCTCTAAGTGCCATGTGATTTAGTTTGGGAGCAGAAAGTCACCCAAGGCTCTTAATTAAACATCACTGACAATTACAATTTTGCTATCAAAAGTTGGCTCAGTTTTAGTGGAAATGCCCAGCTATGGAGAGACACATGCTTGTCCCCTCTCAGGTGGTTCAGCTCTGCAGAGCTACCAGGAATAGAAAAAGGTAAAATCATATTTCTGTCACTAAGGGAAGCCATGCACACAGTTTGAACACCAATTTAAATCAATTTAGAAAACAATTTTGTTAAAACAAATCCGTCCCTTGGTATAGTTACTTTGATTTTAGCTTGACAACACTATGTTGGCTAAGGGACTGACTGAAGAAAGAGCAAAGCAGGTCACTGAAGCTGCAAGTACACATGCTGCGCTGATTGCTGTCAAGCCAGTCAGGAGGTTATTGCCCAAGCTGAGCCCTAAGTTATATTGCTTCAAACCTGGATATTGTTTGACTTGGTTCAATCGTTCATGACAAACATTTGTTTAACACACTAAGCCCGCAGTCAGATGTGCTCCTGTGGCAAACTAGGTTACAAGTTTATCACCACCACCACATATCAACTGAACCATGCTAACTAGCCATGGGCTCATTGCTGCAGCTTACTGCAAATAGGATATAAAATCTGTTGGCTTAAATTCCAGTGAACTTTGTGATGTTAAACTCATTCAAGGTAAGCCCTGCTGACCTGTATGGACATATACTTACTGTTTGAAACCTTGCTGGCATGCTTAACCATAAATAACAGTGGAAGCCAGAATGCTCTGGGTTCAGTTTCAGCTAACAGACTCATCCACAACACATGTTGGTTTTCATGAAACATTTAAGTTGAGCTTTTGAGAGTCACCAGTTTGTCCTCAGAGGTGGAGAGAGATATTTACTGATATGGAAAGGAAACCAAGTAAGAGAGAGAGATTTGTGTGGTAAGCTGTGGCAAACAAAGTGATAAGAGAGCTTACTAAATTTCACCTTAAACAACAGTTGCATTTGGAGTAAGAAATGTGTCTAAATTGCTCATTTTCATGTTGTGGTACTGTCAGTTGCACCAAGGCATTACAGAGAACTCTGGCTACATGAAACCTTGGGGTAGTTATCTCCCTGTTGCTGTTATGTTCTTTTCTTGATGGTGCCCTTCCCAACTAGGATATGGCCAGCCAATGAGCTGTGTTTCCAGACCAGGGAAAGGGTCTTCCATCACACCACACATACCTGTGGGTGTAGGCTGCATAACCCTATCACACTGTCACGATATGATTCTGATACTGCTTTCAGCTCTTGTGAAGCTTATCACCACTTTTTGCAGATGAGCAAGTAGATAGCATCCTTCCTTTCCTTGTTTCCTTCTCTCCTGCTTCTACTCTCACAATTTCTGAAAGGATAATACATGCTCTTGCTTTTTCCCACTTGGGAACAAACAAGTTAGTTACCTACAGCTTCCCAACAGGACTACTTTGGACAAACACATTTCAACTTTTTGACAATGTGCTTTCGTAGGTTACCATTCCCAGTTATAGTCCAGCTCAAGAAGTGAACAACAAACTCTCATAAACATGAAGGAAATTAGCAGGAGAATGTTACCAAAACCAGCTCATTGATATAAACATTCAAGAAACTTCTGCTGCAGAGAAATGTTCTGGCAAAAAACTCCACACATTGAAGTCTTTTCACTGTGAGATCACAAAAGTTAAGAAAATGGGTCATGAATCCCATCAGTCAAGATACCCACACACTAAAGGTCACTATTCAGTCAGCTAAGTAAACAGAAAAAAAATACGATATTTAAACACAGCTAGATGGAGGCAGGGAGTTTTATTTTTATAATCCTACACAGTTGAAGAGAGCCCTGGCACTAGAGTGAAATCCTGACACTCACTATCCAATCTATCTCCTGGACAATTATCTCAACAACACCAGCAGCCAGGGCAGATCCCAATGATCCAACCTTTTTCCTGAAATTACTGAATTGCTTTGGTTTTCAGGTAAGTCTATAGTACCATGAATACTTCATTTGGATATAGCAGTCTGTGTTCAGCTCACATCTGGCTTGATGACTTCATAAGGGAAAATGCTCTGTGAGGACATTCCTCTTTGAGAAGGGGTGAGCTGGGGGTAGTGCATGAGGCAAGACTGCCTGTGTCAGGCTCCCGGGGCAGGGACTCCATGTAAGGCACCTCCAGCTCTCTGCTGCCTGCAACATGGGGCTGGTGCTCTGCAATCAAGTCACTCATTGCTCTCTTGAACTTAGACCCTACAGATAGTGCCAAAGCAAAGCAATCCAACCTCATCCCTTTATCTTCATGCTCACACTCCAAACTTCTATTTTCTAAAACAATGTGACCCAATGAAAATGACTCTTTGCAAGTGGCACCAAATCTCTTTGGCACTTTCAGAGCTTTATCTCGACATCTGCTTGTGTAGTATGGCAGGCAAATCCTTTTATCCAGCTGCTGACAGCCTATCTGCAGAGCACAGCTTCTCAGGCTCCTAGAAAATATTAATATATAGGCTATACAAAGCCAAAACTGACCAGATCTAGTGTTAGCAATAGACCAGCTCCGAGCAGGAGGCTGGGCAAGAAACTCTGCAGGTTCCCTGCTACCAACATTCCCATGATTTCTATGGTTCAGATGAGCCCTTTCCAGCATCCTTCAGCAAAAAGATCCCCAGATTATCTAAAACTCAATTTATTTAAATCTCCACAAATCATACTGAGTCCAGGAGCTGAAACATACCAGAAGGTGACAAAAAGACTCACCTCTATATCTTCCCTATCAGGGATTTCAGAGGGAAATGCCAGATGCAACTATTCCATTGTGGTGGGAGAAGACTTCGTGATGTGCAGTCTTTAGATCTGTGCTGGGAAAGGCAGGGTATACCCTTCTCCTGTGGAAAAAAAACCAAAGAGAAAGAAGGTATTTTTATTGAAGACTAACAGATTAGACATTTCTGCTACAATACCATGGCATTCAAGAGAGATTGTGTGTGTGCTCAGAGGAATGAACAAATCTTTGTAAATGCTGATAGACTGTAAATAAATGAAGTATTAATCATCACTGCCACCTAACTCTGGGAGAAATCTATCTTTGTATTATTTGGATGAGCCTCTGTCATTAGTTCAACCTTGCCATTTTTAGAAATTATTAGAGTTTTATAGCAGGCCTGAAACTCTATGCCAATGAGACTGTGATCTTAATGCATATTAATGGGACAAATGGGGGAGGGGAAAGGAAGTTGGTACGATTCCCTTATAGAGCAGAATGCTAAATAAGAAGATTCCAGCTGTGCAACAGGAAAGTTAAAATGGTTTGTTTGGATCATTAAT
Organism: Aegotheles bennettii; assembly: GCA_013398125.1. NCBI lineage: Eukaryota > Metazoa > Chordata > Aves > Caprimulgiformes > Aegothelidae > Aegotheles > Aegotheles bennettii. Next base: position 889,646 of record VZRW01011499.1, on the reverse strand, counting down.
ATTGCAATGAAAACTAATTAAACCTAGAGATACTAGGAGGAGCTCATTAGAGATTTGAATAGAGGCAGCACAGCACTCAGCAGCCTCCAGTTTTAGCAGTTTCTTTTATCACACCAAGTGGGATAGCAAGAGTTCACTGAACAGACAGAGGATAGTCTGAAGAGCCAAGGGGATATGGATACCCAGTTCAGAGAATGCAATTGCAAAATGTACCTGACTGCTACAGGCCTTCTTTGGACAATGCTGTGCGAGTTTTATAGCTCTGTAGACTGAGCCAAGGCCTTTTACTGGATTTCGGCTCAACTAACATCACTGTGCCCTCTATTTTCACCTTTAAGTGCAGCCTTGTCCTCTGCAATGTTACAACATTGTCCCCTTGTCTGATCTGGTGTTTGAAACTTATGGCTTTACCTAAAATCTCCCTAGCCAAAGAGCCCCAAAAACTGCTTTACAAAATAAATCTACTTGTGTATCATTTGTCCCTCTATGCCCCCCACCCCCTGGCCATGGCACTTCACCATCTGTAGTTTTAGTGTGACCCTGGTTTGCATTTCCTTTCTTGTTCACCATGACACGACACACCACATCACATTTGCTATAAGCCAGAGAAGGTGTCCCTGCCTCTGTTCTATGAACATCAGCATCCTCCTACAGCTATTTAACTCTTCTCACCTTTGATATTGTCTTTCCCTCCTCCATGGCCTCCCTACATCTCAACCCCCACAAAACTCTGCTCGCAGCTCCACACGAAGCTCAGTGATACAGGACTATATCAACCTCTTCCTTAGACATTTGTCTCAGGAGTGAATAATGATCAGATTGGGCCTCTCTTAAGCCTTGAATCCTTGCAGCTCCAAGTAAATACTGCAGCCCCAGCTAAGCTGTTTCTTATCTATAATAAATGCTGATAACGGTGTTTGCATTTCACCCCTATAAAGGCTGCAAGGATGAAAGGAAGACTCTTAATGACCATCATAAGGGATTTTGTGAGGGGAGGGTCCTCACGGGTGAAAAGCAACTTGTAATTTTATTCATGTTGCTGGATTGGGCTCTTGTTGGTGACCTGGGAAATTTAAAAGTCCTTTAGTCACAGAGAAAACAAAATAAGATACTAAACCTGTGACACACTGAACTGCACACATGTAACTCAGATGAGAATTTTCTTTGGTTATTTAGATAACCAAATGCCAAAGAAACAAAATAGGAAATGAACCCTTGCCTCCCTTAATCACAGTGGCAGACCATTTGAATATGGGGATCACTGAAAACCCTTCCATTTTCAAGTCAGAAATTTCCCACCACTGTAAGTGATGTTGACTCAGGTTTTTATTAATTTTCTCCATCTTTGGGCATTGGGGAAATAAATTTTGAACAAAATCGTCTGCTGCATTCACTCTTAGGAGACAGTGCAGCCAAAGGGGTTAGCAGGAAAAGAGAAAAGCCAGAAAAGACAAAAATGGACAATTAATGCTGAAGACCCCAGGAGATGAGAATGGATCTAAGCAAGTCAGCAAGGCATCACCTCTAGCCCAGCCAGCATTTCCAGGCAGGTGTTATCAAGGCATTGACTTTCCCAGATAGCCAAGGAGAAGAAAAACATGGAAAAATGATGTAAAAGTAAAAACAAAGCCCTGGAAGTGCAAAATTGATTTTCAAATATGACATCAAGGCATCACTCTATTCCATCTATGCCAGTGAAGACCCTCAGAAATGCCTCTGTTGCAACACTTCATGGTGGAAGGTTCAGAGAAGCTGTTGGACAATGAAGAATATTGTGCACCTTGCAGAGTCAAACTTGTTGCACACCCTCAGTTGATACCCGCAGCCACAGAGAGCAGGACTTCTGTGCAGGCACTGAAGAGATGACAGGTGCCTCCTGTCTGTTTAGCACTGTGTAACAAAACAAGCTGAAGTGCTTTATAGAAAGGCTGCCAGGCAGAACCAAGAGCTAAGTGCTATAGACAGAAAACAGCCCCAGAGGCTGAAAGAGTGAAACCTTTGTGAAGAACCCACATCCTGGCATCCCAGGAGCAGAGGGTGGCATTTAAGGATACTCATTATCAAAGAGGGATGATTCTAATTTCCTGTGGCCAGTAAGTGCATCTGTAGATATGATCTCTTCCTCACCCTGCAAACTCCTGCTTTGCTGAACCCATGAAGAGACTCTGTGTCCATAGGCAGGTTTGGGTTACGGCAAGTCCACAGACAGAATAAGAGTCCAAGTGAGGCAAAAGTGTACTTCAGATTGCCCTTGAACACAGGAGTTCCAGCTTAAATTTAGATGCATGGATGTACACTGGACTGCAAAATTCACACCAAGAGACCTGAGGTAATGTTATCGATACTCTTACCGCTTTTTCCCTGGGGGAGAAATATGTGAATTTGTGATGATGGCACTTCTGCCTCTTAATACACTGCAATCCTGAGAACCTACATTTCACTTCCTATTTTTCCCTCCCTGATGCTCCCCCTCAACAGCACAGTTTTGGAATGACAAATATCTGTCCAGGCTTGAGTGACTGCAGTAACCTCACATTGCCTTTTCTGGTGCAGCTTGCATAGCACAAATTCACATAGTTCAAAGTCAACACTTGAATACTTCACATGCTGATTCTGCTCCTTCCTCAGACATCAACACATTTAAGCAACCTTGTTTTGCTCCTGGACGATCTGTCTGATACACTTTTGATTGACAAACAAGGACAGTTGACAAACAAGGGGGAAGGAAATTAAGAAACGTTATGGCTTGATTTCCACAGAGCAATGAAGACCTGAGAACATGTTAACTTCACATTAGCTGTGATCAACAACCACCTCATGTTTGTTGTCCATCACATAAGGCTTTCAAGGATATCTTCAAATAAAACTAATTCATAAAGTACTCTGTATGAGGGGAAGCGGCAGAATGGGAGACTGCAAGCCTGACAGAGAAGGACAAAACAGGAGAACCGTATCTACCTGAATCTGTGGTGCTTCAGCAATTTAGTGGGAAAGGCAGACCTGTTGCAGATCCCTCCCATAAGATTAATTTGCATTGTGATGCAGGCAGACGTCAGTAATATAGTCAAAGTGGTGACTACTGGCTGTCACTCAAATAGTGATCACATCACATAGTGATGATTTTACCAACAAAGTGACTACGCACTGAGACACTGTTTATACTAATTGCTCATCATTAACACTGCCTCCATAGGAAAGACTTCAGGCCTGATCCACCAGAAAGACAATATTTGTTATATTCTCTAACATTATGTAAGTATCTTCAACCATAATGTAGGTGCTTAAATTACTGTTGAAGGAACTAAACCAGATGTTTACATAGTTAAATCTATACATAAGCACTTAAAGAGAGCAGAGAGGTAACTAGAAACATATGTAATTCTCTCATTTGAGTTATCCAAATTTGGATTTTGGTGCCCTTCTTCCTCATTTGTATATAAACATCTCTCCACTCATTCTGCTTAGCATTCCAGAGCAAGGAAGGCAGAGACTGGGATTTTTGAGAAGCCCCTGTCAGGTGCTGAAAGCTTTCAGCTTTGCACAGCACCTTGCACAAGAGCAAAATGACTGTCTTCACAGGCAGATAATGCGTTTTCAGGGAATCTGCATGGAAATTAATGTTGTTTTATTTTAACTTGATTTTTATGAAGATTGCCTAATGACTTCTAGTGCTTTTCACTGTTAAATGTAAAAGGAGAAAAATCACATAGTTTTAATCCAAAAGCAAGGAAATTGGCTTTTTTATGCCTATTATATTCCATTAAAGATTCAATACCTTCTTTATCTCAAGAGAAGTCCCAGCTTATTTATGCCTAATGTAAGGGCAAATATTAGGTAGCACCAAAATAGGATGCAAATAAGTGTGATGTCATGTCACCAGCATTGCTCACGTTATAAAAAAAGTAAGTGGCAATTACTTTGAGGCAGAACTGCATAATTTGTTCAAGTGGCTCTGCTTTATGTGCATTCGAAATTTGCTTCCAACAATGGGATTTCAAGAGTAAAGTGCAACATGTTCATACATTTGAGGAATAATATAAACATGCTGTAGGAGTCTGTTCACTATTCAGTAGTCATCACTGCCCTTGACTAGCAGTCTGACATCAAACGATTCCCTTATTAAAACAAACAAACACACATAGAGGCAAAATCCCAGCTGAAATTTCTACTCAGAAACTTACCAGGCTTTCTTGTAGAAGTTACATGTCCAACATTTCATGTCCACTCTTGTGATGGTTTAATTGACTAGTCAAAAATCCCCACAATAACTGGATGAATCAAATTTTTGCTGTGCCAGTGCAATGGATCATTCTGTCCTCTGGTTACAGCACCTCAAGAGAATGCAATTCAGCAGGTGACCCAGCCAAGAGAGGATAACAGGGACATGAGCTATGTGAATTACAACTGTTGTGGGGGACTGCATCTACATTCTCAAAAAGGAACAACTGGTGTTTTTCAGGAATTCATTCTTGATAGAAGCTCAGTGTTTTCACATTTACAGAACATTTTCTTGAAACATTTATTCTGTTGAAAAATTTATTTTACACCTAGGAACAGAAGAAAAAAAATAAGTTTCATCCATTCCAACACTCAAGTTGAAAATAAAAAAAGATCAAGCTGCAAAATGAAATAGAGCCTCTGTCTCTACTGACTATCATTTGCAACCCTGCTTTGGAAAGAACATAGGCCTAATTCTTGGTCTTCTCATTTCTCCTGTCTTGTCAAACATTTGCTCTGTGTGTTCCCACAATCATCCTTCCCAGTGACTCATGGACGACGATGTCTCAGGCAGGATCCTGACCTCTTTCCGTAGCTGAAGCACTTTACAGTCAACTCAAGCACGAACACGTCCTCCTGCTTCTAGACTCTCTCAGCTAACGGACAGGCCAGATGGTGATTTTATGAGAAGCCTGGGAGAGTCTTCATTATTAATCTTTTTAACCTAAATAAACTATTTCAATCGAGACAATTTGTCTTCAACATTTATAAACATTTTATACAAAAAGGTTCAGATTGGGCTATGGTTGTCTAAGACAAGACAAGTCAGATTACAAGTTTCTGCAAAACCAGTCCTCTGAGCTGTGGTCTACAAATACATATGAGGCTGTGGACTATGTTTAAGGGCCAGCAAAGGTAATCCTAAGAACATACCTATAGGCCTAAATGCACTAGCTGGAGATTGATTCCTCTCCTAAAAAATTTCCAGCTGAAACCAGAAAGGAATTGAAATCCTCCAGCGTAAAGCAGAGGAAGACTGGAAAAACACTGCCATTGCTGATGCTCTCTGCATGTTACCTGGAATCACAGCCTGTAGGAAATGACAGTAAGAGGCACAAATGCTAGAGAGACACTTGCTGCAAAGGCTGTGCAGCACAAAGTCCAGACAGGAAAGAAAGATTTTCAATGGCTTATAACATGGCTAGCTCTAGACACATGCACACAGGAAGAGTGAAAAAACATACTCCCCTGACCATAAGACCACTTCACTGGAAACCCTGCTACACTGCGTGCAGGCACCAAAGCTCGCCAGCTGAAGGGTGTCACTATGGGAAAGCACACTGGAGAGGAGAAACCATGAACATGCCTGTTGTCTGAACTCAGGTCTGACCTATAAACTGTGTCATCAGGAAACAGTATCAGCAGGTCTCTCAGGATCCCAGACTATGCCTATGGCACAGTGGCAGGAGTCTGCAACTCAGCTTAGCCTGTTTTCATACACATACCAGGTATGCACCTTTCAAGCAGAAAGATTAGTCACATAGTTTCCTACAAAAAACTTTGTTTTTCAACCCAGATTTATATCTACTTACCTGTTTCATCCCAGCACCTAATATGCTCATTGCTATGTGTTAACCCAAAAGGTATACAACTTCCCAAAGTGATGTGCAGGTGTTTGTTTCCACCATGGAATAAATTGCCTTCTGTTGAAATACTATTTTTCTCTATTGTAACATAACACAGAATCAGTCTACTTTAGAAATACAAAAAAAATCTTCCCTGTGAAGCAAGGAATAATGACACATAGATGCAGTCAGCCTAAATGAGTAATCTGAATACACCTAGTATGGAAGAAATTAAGCTCAGTAAAAGTAGAGGACACCACACAGTTTTATAAACCTAAAAACAGAGCAAGATCTGGGGCAGGGCATCTGTAAATGAATAGACTGCTCAGATGAGCCATTGATTGCTTCAGCATTTTCTTTCCTGATGTTGCGTGAAAGAGACTTGAGTACACATTTCCCAAGGCTTTTTTCTTTTTCTCCTTTCACCTCTCTCAGTCGGCAATAGCACTAAGCTATAGTGTCCCTCAAGTAAAACATGTTTTTAAAATGTACCAGCGTCTCTGTAACATAACAAAGTTCCTTCACATTGAAAAGGAAACAGAGATGGAGAAAAAAAAAGAGCAAGACTGAAATGTTGAGTGGTTTCCCGTAGCATTTCTTAACGTTGAAGGAGGAAGGCACTAAATAACTGGTGCAGGCGTGTTTTCCTTTGTTAACACACCCAACATTTGTGATTCTGCTGCTTGCTGAGATGTGGAATCCCTTCCAGTTGTCCCAGCAGCTCAGAATCCTGACAGAGGAGGACATGGAGAAAATAGCAAAGGAAGAGCAGCTGTGAGTTTTCAAACATAGTTTCCATTTGTTCCAGATACCCATAGCAAAAGAACCTTGGTTTTTGCCAGTAACCAGCCTGAACATGTTTTCTACAATTTGTTCTGTGATTTGATGTGGCGCATTAATTGAAGGCAGCATGCACACCAAACTGCCCTGAGGTTGCCTAATCCACATCGATATCCATCAAGTCAAGTGTATAAAAACTTAATCTTTTTATAAGAATCTTTTTCAATCAGACTCCAAGACTTCACCACACTCTGAAAGCATATTTTGAGCCTGAGAACTGGTTTTGTGTGGTAATGAGTTCTCATCAAGAGCTGTTAATGAAACAAAGGAAATGGCCCCTTGGATCAGACCAGTGACCCATTTCACCCCATGTCTGCCTGAAGTGGCCAAAATAGACATAGGTCAGTCAGTAACAGAATATCCTGGTCAGGCCAGAGGTTTCTTTTTGGATTCTCACTTAGAGACTGACATGTATCCCACTGCATTAGAGTTTCCACTTTCTTTCCAAATAAGTTGGATTCCATTATTTAATGAGCATATTTTTCCTGTTTGATTTGTCCTGCTGAAATTCTTCATTTCACATTTGCTTTCTCTCTCCTTGCTCATTTCTGTGAGATTCTTTAATTCACATTGTCTATAGCTCTACTGCGGTTCCTTATATTGTTGCCATGCTAAAAGTAATCTGAATTTTTTCTTCTCTATCTAATGCCTCAATTTGTTACATGTTTTTGCTTTAAGGACCTACTCTCACAAAATCATGCAGCTAGTCCTGGTTCAAGTAACTAACCTTAGTGAGAAAAGAGGTACTGCCATGTGGGTAAAGGTTTTGGAGAACGTATTCCTAAATGTCCAAATGCCTGGTTTAGTTAAGCAGCATAAACCAGGACACCTCCACAAACACAAACTGTGTTACACCCATTAAAACAAAAAGTTAACAAGCACTTGCTTGTTCTAGTCTCTCAGAATCTTTTAAGAGGATCCCCTTTCTGAACTCACTACAGCTATCCTGGCACCCCACACAACCATAAGCTGCTGCACTGGTCTTCACTTTGTCCTGTTTAGTGCAGTTTGATTCCATTTTTTTTGCACATGGATTGAATTGCACAGTGAATCAAAGTTTGCCAGAAGGACAGATTTCTTTTGAACCTGGAACGGAAGAGAAGGAGCAGCATTTTAGTGTGCTTATAATTGCAGACACCATGACAGTTCATATGTGTAGCAATAAAAATAACCATAAACCTACCTAATCATTAAAGTAAAGCAAACAACTCCTCTCTGTATCATCATACACAGGTACTGGAGTTGCTAATAAACCAGGAAGAGCACTGAGGCACTGGAGGAGCATCTTTCCTATCTCCACAGTTTCTTAAACAACTTTAGAGGCATATTTTTATTAAGTATATGCAAGGCAGATGATCTTAAACCTCAAAAAGAGTCTGTATAATAATTGTGTGCTCTTCTAATGCTCTCCAAGGACCTATTCAGAGTCCATTCTGAAAGACAATAATATATCAAGAACTTCTGCAAACTTCCTCCTAATGAACACATGCCAATTTGAGACCAAGAATTCTGGCCTCAGAGGACAAAATAACCACTGCTCTTAGTCTCTGGGTGTTTTGCTACTTTATTTCAGAGTGATTCAAAATCTAATTAAATTTCTAAACTCTAATGAAATTACAGAAGAAAAATCATTTAGGATTATATTATATACAATTATTCACAGCTGAAAATTACAGTTAGCCTCTTTCACCAGGATAGGGCCTCCTGAGAAATCCTTGTTATTCATGTAACATATAAATCTGACATTACTCCCACTATTTACAGGTCGAAGGTAAAAGCAGAATTAATTAAACATATATATCCTGTCCAATGGCCAGACAGTAGAGAGGGGGTAATAGAGGGAAGGTTAATAATGATGACTATGCTTGAAACCATATTTCCCAGTTTGGTAAAGAATCAGAATAAACCTACTACAAAGCAGGATTTAATTAAGCCTGGCTTATTCTGATCAGTGCATTCCTTGCTGGAGGTATGCTGCGAATGAGAATAGTGAAGCATACACAGTCAGCAGTGCACAGTCAGCCAGCTGAGCTATCTGAAGCATTTTGTGGAGAAGTAGCAATGGAATAAACCAAGCAGCTTTAGAGAGTTCAGCCAAATACTCAGATGTTTATTTCCTTCTCTGAAATATGAGAGCCCCCTGAGACCACTGACTTGGACTAGGGGAGAGGAAAAAAATTTTAAAAAAATTTGAAAAAAAAAGAAAAGAAAGGAAAAAAGAGTTAACATTCATGTTAATCCTTACATAAGAGATTCTCAGGAATGTTGGGGCATGGGATCATTTGCAGATGAAACACATGATGTACAGAAGCATTGGAGGTTTCTCACAAGGATCCTGATGTCTTTTTCCTTCAGCTGGTGCAGAGGTTTTTGCTTGATTGGTTTTGGTGTTTTCAACTCTGATCCCAGAGAGAATCGGAAACAGTGAGAGTTAAAATGAATGACACACATGCATGCGTGCACACACACACTCATAATGGGTCAAAACACTAACAAATTCTGTCACATCTACCACACTCAGTCAGCTCTACCTGTGCTTCATACAGCAAAATAAGACAGGAATTAAGGCCACCTCAGAGGGTACATGGGTCATCTTTACTTATTTTTTTAGTGCCTCAAGAGTGTTATTTGTTGGGTAGCACTGTGTTTTTCTTATGTCTCCATAAACACATGGAAGTCATAAACACAATTTTTCACTCACAGCTTGTCAGAATAACTAAACTTTTATGAACGTCTTGCTCATTTGCAGTTACTTTTCTGCCAAGGTGGCCATACACATGCAGTCACCAGCATTTCTTATGGTCTACAGTAAGTCCCATTAAAATAGTCCCATTAAAAACAGACTTCTGGAAGGAGGGCTTTACAGCTATAATTTATTCAGCAAGAGAGATGTTTCATCCAGCCTTAAGATGTGAGATTCTGCTGAGACCAGATTGCTCAGACATTCCCTCACTAACAGGAAGAAATACCCAACAGGACTTTTTCTCTTAAAACTTCTCCTTCAAGATGTGTTTCAGATTATTTTGATTGCAGTATATATGCATCTACATGAGATGATAATACCAGACAGCAAAAGACTAATCTAAAGCAGAAAGACAAATCAGGAACCAAGAGGTAAAAGCAATACAGAGACCCTCCAGAATCCTCCAGTGCAAAAAAATGAGGCCAGATGTTCTTGTGCCTTCCATCTCTGAAGGATGGACCTGGAATGAGTTAGGAGGAATGGGTTCACTTAGGAAAAAGCATTAATATTTACTTGTATGTTTTGCTGTCATTCAGTTTTGGAACAGATTAACCTGTTTAAAAAGGTGAATTTTCCTGAAGGACAGAAACATCTGATTTTTCACTGTAGTTCAAAGAATAAGCTTAAGTCCCACCAGAAGCACCATCTGCCAGTAAGTTACTGCTTTTTAGTTCCTACAATGTCAAGACATTTTAATAAGGTAGAAGTACTTTTCTTGGAACTGGCTTTCAATAGTTTTGCAGCCATAGTGAGTTTCTTCTATTCTGGTCCTGAAAAAGTTCATTATGAAAGGAAAGTGTTCAGCCAAGTACTCTTCTCATCAAAACACTGTGATGACATTCATGTTTAGTTAAAATAAAAGCTGGCAACATTGAGACAGACTGCCTTAGAAGGTTCTCCTTCTAAGACACAAAACTCACTTGAACTTCCATGGACAGAAAACTTCAGCAGAGACCAATTCACTGTTGTAGGATATTTTCTATTTTGTAAAAATAAATGTTAACATTTAGAGGTCTCTTAGATAGCAAAACAGCTGAACAAGGCTGTGATTATTGGCTGTTCACCTTTTCCACAGAATATTTTCAAGATGGGAGTTTATTTATACATTGAACTTAAACCCAAAAAAGGGAACTTTGTTTGCAAATGTAACTACTCAGGATGCGCCTGTAGTTTCCCCATATAGTCATGTGATCTGCTTTAATCTTTTTTTTTTCTCAAGACACGGCAGAAAAGCTAAATTCAGAAAGTTTGAGTGTAACCACTCTGTTGTCAAAATTTCACAATGACCTTACTAACAAGCTGGATACCAGTCCTACTGGCTTTTCTTCTTCTCTTACGTAAGTGATCTATCGTATTTCTTTTCCATCCTTTCTGAGAGCTATTTTTTTTTCCTAATCTTGGTGGGACTAGTTATTTCCCAGTCTAATTGTACGTATGTTGTTTAAAACTTTGTTTAGAATTGTGTTTCTTGGAGAAAGAACTTTTGTGGAGACAGTGGGGTATTTTGCTGAGTTTTCTAGCTAACATTTCCTAGACTGAGTGCTAAGGGGTCAGCTGTGTGCAATTCAGAAGACAACATGAAGTTAAATATCTGCATCTTTGCAGATTAGATAGCAGAGCTGCTGAGCATCCTGTTTGGCACTGTATAGAAAACAGTACTTCAGTAGAGTATAAAGAAAAATTTTATTTGTGTGCATGATATCTTAAAGCCATTTTTGGTCTCTGGGACTCTCACAGGACTTTGATGCTGCTGATTCAGGCTGCTTCTAACACTTCTTGCTAGTCCAAAGCAGGGCTTTCTTATCCTCACAACTTGCCTCTTACTTCACAGTTGTTTATCTCCACTTCATGCAGGGAAAAAGTGGGGCTCATGGGTAGGACGTGTCAGAGGGAGCCATACTAACATCGGGAGTAATGTTGACCAATGGGGAGGATGGACCTGGCAGCAGCTACCAAGACAAAAGTTTACATGGGTTACTGTGGTCTCACAGACATGGAGTAAGGGCGCCGGCACCCTCTGGTGGCAAAAGCCTCATCTTTACCTAATGGACACCTCCCACACTCCCCGAATTCATGCAGAAATTCGTAGAGAATTGTCATCTACTCTTGGGGAATCCCACAAGGGCAGTTTGCCCCACCTGAGGCATGCAGACAAGCTGTTCCAGCTTGCATCTACTGGATATCTGCTCCTGCCTTGGATACTGCAAGCAAAGCTATCCATAGATCTACAGAAGTGATCTATCCTCTTATAGTCCTTCTCAGGGTATACATAGGAATTTGTTGCTCTCACTATCCTTTTTTGTTGGCCCTTCAAGCCATCTGCACCTTTCTACAGACACTTCCAAGCATCCAGGGAATGGAGACTGTCCACCACACAGGACACGGGTAACCAACCATTCTTACAGATGTGAAGTCAGCAACGGTTGCTCCCTAGTTACTGAATAATTATTTCTCAACCATCAAATGGCACAAGTCCCCTTAACACAGTAACATTTGCTTAGAGTAAAGAGATGTAGACTCAAAAGCAGCAAGACAGGTTCTACAGCAAAAGGCACCATGATAGATACAAGGAAAATGCATTAACATGCCTCCAAGTGTCACATGAATAGGTGCAGGCAATGGCAAATCTGTAGGCTTTGGGTGGAAGGGTGCCTAGCAAGGACTAGAGCTAAAAAAATTCCTGTCTTCATGTAAGAGTGATTCCTGTCCTCATCTATTACTACAGAGAAGGATTTTGCCTCTAATTTGAGGACTTAGAAAAGACCCCTTTTGCCTGGATGTTAACTATCTATCTTACGAAATTTGCATGCAGCTAAGAATTTTGCTACATTAAATAACAGCCAAAATGCCTTTTTTTTTTTTTTTGAATAATGGCTTTCAGGATCATTGTCTGTAATCTCTTTATTGTCATGGGCATTCCTTGCATTACTCTGCAGTTTCCCAGGCACCCACTGTGAGCCATCCCTTTTTTCCACCTTACCTCTGGGTTTCCCAGGTACTTGCTTCCTTTCCCATTTGCTACCCCGAAGGTGAATGGCACTGAACCCCTGGCTGCTGCAATGTCACAGGACCAGCTACTGTCTGTTGCAATGAGGAGAAACCTGAGATGGGGGAGGAAGGGAGAAGAAGGTCACATGGAAGCAAGAGGTAACAGAAGCAAAGGGACTAAAGCAAGTGCTGTGCACGGAGAAACACAAGGCATATGTTACTGTTTATCACAGAAGGTTATGGCTGGGAGCTGTGCACAATATCTCATAAGGTGGGAAAGGTGAGCTGTTCCTGCTCCCTGATTTTATGCCCAAATTGCATTCTGCACCACTTTCCTTACTGCACGGACCTACGGGCAAGGCACCATGTGAGCCCAGTTACACAGCAGAGGGCACAGGGAGAACAGGGCGTCCCTCTGTGTGGCTCAGAAGCTGTTTTCTGCTTAGCTCATCTCCATGCACATTATAGTGCCAGTTACATGCTATGCCAGAGACAGGCACACAGGAGAGGTGAGAAAGCACCATCAGTTGCTTTTGAGATGCTTTGAAAAATGATCCATAAGTCATTCAATTATAGATATAGATACGTATAGATATATATAGTTTCATCTGCAAGACTCTTCCACCCAGAAGCAAATATTCTCCAAGTCCAGAGGGTTTGATCAAGGCATGGGAGTTGCTCAAAACCCAGTACACAGGGACAAGGAGTCAGAAAGCTACCACCGGGACTGGAGTGCTGCAGCACGTGAGGCATCACTTCTAACTCCTCTGTACCAGGAGGTTTGTGTACATCCCCAAAAGATCTAAACTAAAGATAGGATCAAACAGCAACATGTGTGTATTTAATTCAGTCAATCCACTTCTTTCCACTTGAGAAGAAACTGAAAAAAAACAGAAGCCAGCTGACACAGTCTTCAAAAGCGAATGGTATTTAAGCAGCATCTAGTAAATGAAATTAAACCTTAATTAAAACCATATTGAAAGTATGAATTGAAAATGTTCTCTCTAGTCCTGTGGGTTTCCAGACATTTCCCTCCCTCCCTCCCTTTTAAAAAGAAACTAATAATTTAATCTCAATGTATTGAACTGACCTACATAAATTATTCTGTGTAAAATATTATTTCTGCCATAAAACTTATAATCCGTCGGTGGTTTAATTCCATTAGAAAGCATACATTAAGGTCTATGTATCATGACCATTAAGATAATAAAAGTAATACAATATCACTTTTATTATGTTTGAATTTAAAACATTCTTCATATGAGCACAAAGAATAATTGAATGAATAGAGGAAAGTTTTTTTAAAAATTTATAATGAAATAATTTCACAGGCAAGAGCAAAGAGACCGGTTTTTAATCCAGAAAATCAGGAGCTTTGCTTTTTACACCCACTGTGTAGTCTTAGACTTTTTTAAAAAAAAATTCCTTTTCTCTGTAACTTTGATTTTGGTCATTTAATATAGCCAGCTTAGGTGATCATATCTGCAATTGAATTCCCCACCCATCCCAGCTCTCTTCTTTGAGTGTCTTGGGGTTTTTGGAGAGAAAACATTTCTACTTGTATAAAATAAGCTTCCAGACACTTTAATTATGAAGAAAAGTTTGGACTTTCAGCTCAGAATTATAGCTCCCAAAACACATTTGCTTTAAAACCCAAGATTGTTTTAAGTTCTTCCTCAGATTTTTGAAGCTTGGTTCATAATTTATGAAAATTTGGTATTAGAAGTGTGATTAAGACCAGGAAATAAAAACAAATCTGTTGTGAGCCATCCAGTATATTCCTAGGATGTCCTCGTTAACTTGGCTGATAACACTTCATTACTCCAGGAAGCCTCAGATCCTTTCTTAAGCTTTACCAGGATCAACCCCTTGGAAATAGCCAGATATAGCATTCTCCTTGAATATAGAACATACTCCTTGCTGTCCTAACAGGCTAAAATATTTCCATTTTAGGTTGTTGGAGAGCAAAGGTCTACGCTTCTGGAAACTCAGAGGAAGAAATAGGTGAGTTCATGGTGAGGTTTTTGCTTCCAGACAAGAAGTTAGGGGCAAAACAAATATAACAAAAATGAACATGCTTAGAAGACTTCACATACTTCTTTATGTGTAGAAGGTAATAATCCAGTTGCCTAGCGCAGCAGGGTCCTGCCATGCAACTGGGGCCTTTAAATTACATTTGGGTAAATATAATGAGCATAGGGAAGACAGAGCCTGTTACACAGATCCTGAACACAGGTATGCTCCTGCCTGACAGATGAAGGTGGACCCTTACATAGACACAGTAATGCAAAATCACAATATGGTTCACAGCTTACACATAAAAATTCTCCTGCTTCCTCTCAGCAAAGACTTACAGAGGCAGAACAGTTGGGCAGGGCAGGAAGCTGGGGACTGGGAGGTGGAGACGAAGCTGTGCATGTGCAACTATGGGAAGCAGGAATAAGAGTTCAGCAGGATACAAGGAGGCAAGGGAGTGAGAATGGGGGATTTCACTTGGGGAGGAAAAGTAGAGCTCTAGCCCTAAAGCTCAGCTGAGACCTACACACACTAAAGGCTAAACTTGTTCACTTTCATAAAAAGGCATTGAGCCCCTTAGCCACAGGCTCACAGTTTCATGATGTGCAGGGCGTTGAAAGAGCAGACTCTTCTCAGGTACCTGGTCTGGCTCAGCATTACCAGCCCCTTCTGAAGAATAAATATGATATTTCTAGATTTTTTTTGGGGGGCGGGGTGTGTGTGCATTTAAACTTTGGAAACTTTAGGTCACATCTGAAACACAAAGACTGTATTTATTACTTAATGGTGCATACTGACTGGCTTGTTTTAATTTTTTGCAGATTTCACATATGCTATTATAGGAATTACTCTGGGAGCATTTCTAACAATTGGTTTTGTAGCAGTGTTAATCTGCATGATCAAAAAACAAATGATTGACAATGTCTTTGGAGGTAAGCAAAAAATACTCCTGATTTTTTATCCAGAGACCTAGATCTCCTTATGTTTTGACACAGGAGGTCTGAGTTTCAGTGTTAGGAATTGTGTACGCACTACAGCTCTGGTTTTCCTTTGAAGAACTATTTTAAAAGTGTCTGAAGTGCTGAAGTCCCTAGAACTGCAGATTCACATTTCAGTATAACCAACTGTGCTCTTTAGCCTTACAAGAGAAATAAAATTCAATTCAGCATGCTGCCTGGGTACCTTTCAGAATAATTAACTTTTAAAACAAACTTCTGTCTATTCAACCTAAGTTAAAGAGCCCATTGGATTTGCAGGATAGGCAAGAGACTTGCTCACTCTTCCCAGCCAAAAATTACTGTTTGTTTCACTGATTCTGGACTTTTCTCTCAGATGTTACTGTCTGACTCTAAGATATTCAGTTCCAATCAGAGTACATAGCAAAACTCCCTATAACTTTTCCACTGTGACTGGTTTTCAAGTTGCCACAGGAAAACATGTTTTTCATCTGTAATAGGCAGAAGTTCTTTGATCTAGCATCATAACTGCTGGTAGCAACAGCTCCTTTTAACTTTGGACCAGTGGTTTACAACCCATGGTTTTGGACTCAAATCCAAAATCAAAGTTAAACTGTAATTTAAATTTAATAAAGTTAAATTTAAATTTAATAAAGTTAAACTACATTTCAGTAGACAAAAATTAATCACGGGCAGAATTTGTCCCCTGGGCCTCCCCACAGATATTGCTAGTCCATGGCCCTTCATCCTCTGCACAGAGCCTCTCTTACTTGATAGGACTCTAGAGTGCTTCACAGGGCACTGTAGAGCAAATATTGTGATGACTTCTTCCACTGCTGAAATATAACTGTCTTCTGTGGAATGAAGTAACAGCACACAGTAACACTTAACTGCAGTTAAGAGTTAGAAATACAGAAGCATAACAAATACAACAGCAACAGGTAGTGTCAAATGAGGAAATGCAAAGTCCTAATAGGTTGACCAGAACATGCATAAACTGTTCTTTTTTGAAAAAAAGACACCTGGGACTTTGCTAAGGCAAATCTCTGGAACTTACATTTTGCTCTTTCAAAGAGGTCTCTACTCTTAGTAGCACATGAAAATTTGGCTTGGAAGGAAACCATAGCAGAAATGGAACAGTGAGGCAATCTCATGAAATATGCAGGGAAAAAAGAGGAACTATAATAAGAGAGTTTGGGGACTGAAAGCATTGTTCTCTGTACGGCATCTCCATGGTACATTTCAAAAAAAAGCACGCTTGCAGCTCTGGTTGCATGCAAAGTACCAGCTCTTGCAGTCCACTTTTAAAAACAGAGAAATTCTGATAAGCATAGCCAGTTTCCACCATGAAAAATTAGTCAGACTTTGAGAGAACTCAGCCAGGCTACTACAGCACAAGACTAGGAGCTGCTTGTCCATCTACTGTATCCAGAAACATTTGCTACTGTAGCTAAATCTTTGCATTAACCTTCACATGACAAATTACAGGTAATTTTCCAGCATACAGAACTGTCTAACTGTACTAAGTGCACCATGATACACCACTTCAACAGAGTCACAGGTTCTTGTGTAATAAAAAAGAGAGCAGAGTAGCCTTAACTATTAAGCTTGGAGTGAAGTAGACTTAGTTGTCTGGGCCCAGTACTGCTATGGTCCATCACAACTTGATTCCATCCTATTTACAGTAAACAGACTCCCCAGGTATCCCATGAGGATACAAATGACAATGCAATGTCACTTCCTGAAAGACAAAGGGCTGATGCTTTCATCAATGGCACTACCCATCAGGTCTAAAGGGAAGCTGCTGCTGCCTCCTTCTCATTAAGCAACTGCCCTCAAAGTTATTTCTCATTACACTCTGGGGATGAGCTACAATCAGACTTAAAATAGCCAAAATATTAGCAAAGACACAGCTCTGAGAAAACCTACACGAAGTATTCCAGCTGGAAGAATTAAGAGGGGCTTTAGGAAGATTGCATGACTCTACAAATATCAAAGAGTTTTCCCTCAGAAGGGTGGCTGAATTTTTACCAACTGTAACGACGTTCTCCTGGTTGCAGTCTCACAATTTCTGAGCAAGCCTATCACCACTCTGTTCCTGTTTCTTAACTAACCACATTTTTCTGTTCTCTCTTTAGAGTCAGATGGCAAAATAGATAGAAGGTAAGAGCCGTTGCCCCTTGCATTTTCTGAGTGGTGCGATACACAAACTGTAACGTCCTCTCTCTCCTTATGCATGACACTTCTCCACAACTGTGATTTGAATGATAGCACATAACATACATGTAAGCCTCTAGAGGAACATGATAGGCAGTGTATCTAGTGGATCTGTGTGGAAAAAGGAAATTTCTTCTAACAGGGTTTTGACATTTCAGAAATAGGAAAGAAATCCCAGCAGAGTGACATTCTTTTTAAAAGAAAAATCCTTCAAACACTTTTGATTATGTTCTGTTTTGTTTTTTTTGTTTGTTTGTTTGTACTATGTATTATAATAGACACTCACTTTAAAAAAGCATTTTTAAGGGGTGAAAACCAAAGGCTTTGTTTCAAAAGTGCTCAAATTGGATGTTCTTTGACATTGCTAGAGCTTTTCCAAATTTTCTCTGAAGCAAAGTTTTTACTGTAATGACATAAAAGTCCTTGATATTAAAAAAAAAAAAAAGGAAAGAAAAAAGGAAAAAGAAAATATGTAAACCCAGGCAAATGTCTTAATCAAAAATTTCCCAGTTACTGTGTCTGAATCTCAGTTCTCAGAATTCCTTTCACACCAGCCTCTTACAGGTCAAGGTCATGCAGTGTTCAATCCTGCTGAAAAGGATGCATTTTTGTCCCCCACCTTCCTTCCCCTTACCAAGAAACAGTAAAGCCATCTTAGGTTTTGAGTGCCTGATGGGTTCACAGGTAGAAGAGGCAGTGCTAAACTGCTTAGCTGACAGCCACTCCCATCTCCCCCATGGACAAGCAATAGGGTAGAGATGTACAGGAGCAGGGACTCTGCATTGAAAGTTGTCTGTGGGCTTATGGTACCGTATGGATGTGAACACTATTTGTGGCCCTTTAAGACATTTTATAAGTGACTAAAAAACCCCAGACAACAATTAATCAGCATTCTCATGAACTGAAGGCAACAGCTGTACTCAGGGACCTAAGAAATGGCTTTTGGCCTGTCTTAGAGCGCTGGATAGAAGGATGTTCCCATCACAGCCATTCCTCATAAAGAGAGCACAGCATATGTAAAGGCTCAGTTGAAGATCAAAGCAAGGGCACCCCTTGTAGCAAATACTTCAATGTTTGCCTATCCAACAGAGAAGAGCCCCAGCCGTGAAACTTCTGTTATTTTCCCAGGGAGACACTTCCCCAATCTACCACAGCTCATTGTTACGAAATGTTTCCTTACTACTAACACATTATTCTCTTACAAGACACTGATAACTTCTGGGTATTAACCTAAAATAGCTTAGGGCTTTTATATGTCCAGAAGAACAAACATAGAATACCCATTAAACTTTCTGGCATGTTAAAGACAGTATAGACAGAACAATGAATGGGAAGGGCATGAGAAAGAGTTAAGCCAAAGCAGAAAACCCAGACACCAGAGTCAAGGGGAAAGAGAATAAAGGTAGGAGAGGGGCAAAGACAAGAAGACACACAGAAGGCAGTAGATTTGATGTCTGGACAAAATGCAGAAGGTATAATCTATGGACTGCTCCACACTGGACTTTTCTAACTCCCCTTGCTGTTTATTTTCTTTCAGAGGCAGTTTGAACATATATGATGCCATTCTCTGATCTTTCTAGGGGAAGTGACTGACTGTCGTGGTAGCAAAATTTAACATCTTTAATGATGACCTTACATCAACCCTTTTGATAATACCTTGTCGCAGTCTACAAGTGTTTGCTAAAAGGAAGAGTGAAGTTTCCAGTTTCATGTCAAAATTCTGGTCTTAAGGCTGGAAATGTGACACTATATTCAAATTCTTTTCCTCAGAGCCACTGACGCTGACCAGCAAGAGAACCTGCAATTCCACAATGTTTGGAGAGAAAACTATGTTAAAGATTACTTTTTTCAGTTAAGTAGAAAACAACTAGAAATCCACATCATTTATTAATCAGTTGTACTTTTCAATTCTCCTGTGGCAGTGAGTAATTTACTAACAAATCTTTGTTCTCATTCACTTCAGGGCATCTATGTATTACTCCTTGGTGGCTCATTAAAAGATTCTATAATGCAGGTGTTAATCTGAGGAAACAGTATAGCCTTTTACTAGTCTTGAGGAAGCCTCTGACAGTAAAAATACTACCAGATCCATAGCAAACATTTTAAAATGCCCCTATAAACTAATCCTTAGTAGGATTAGTGAGATGCAGATATCCTCAAGATACCATCAGTTTTTAGCAAGGAAGTATATATGGTATACATAAGTATACTTACATAAGTATATAAACAAAGCTATACTTTTCTACATCTCAGATAGTTGATGCAGAACTAGCTTAGCTGGTTTTGCACCATCATTCTGCAACCCAAGCAACCTACTCACAGAAAATCAAAAGAAAATATAGGACACAGGATTCAAAGTACTTCTTCATCTTTCCTCCTAATCTTCAGTGTAGGGCCTTTCCAGACGGTAGAGTTTGTGTTGACATGTTAAACTGGTTTATACCTAATGGGAATATCTTAAAGGTTGGAACTGAAACTTTATGATGCAAGTAGTAGCTGAAGTATGTGGTAGCCTTCCATAGGACTCACCCATGTTGGCATCTCTTCATTGTAGGACCAGACTTGACCCAAAGAATGGGGCTATATGCCATGTTTTAGATTCCAGCATTCTTCATCTAACCTGTTGAGGCTGTATATTTCTGAAAGGAGATGTATGGAAGCAGCATTTCTTAGCAACACCAACCAAAAAAAAAAATCTTCCCAGACCCCACAAACACTAAGCCACCACATTCCCTCCCACTTTATTTCCTGAAAAGAGCATTGAAATATTACTCATGCTGAGTACTTGCACTATAAGCACTACAGTATTAAAAATACCAAGGAGATTCCTCAAGAAAATCCAAGCTATATGTTCATTTTTATCTCATTTATTTTTCCCAATAGGTCATAGGGATAGTTTCCTATTTATTCAGGACACCAGAGAGACATTAGCTAGTTGCTTCAGTTCCCTGAGGATTCTAATTCATGCCATTTTTAGGCCAGTGGCTAGTTCTGTAAAACCCTCTGATAAAGCAAAGTCCACTATTTGAAATCATCTAGTTCTGGATTTACTCCAGCCAACCATAAAACTATCCGGAATCCCTCAGGGCTACAGGCACCCTAAAACCCTCAGTGATAAAGACACCACCCCTTTAGGGTCAGAGATGAGAACTGGCACATTTTCTACAGACAGCTTCATTGTCTGCTTGACCAGTGATAATTATCAGTGTTTGTTCAGGAAACATCTTAATCCAACTGATAGAGCACTCACCAAATTCACCTTCAGCCAAATTTTGTTTAAAATTTCACATCATTAGATGCACTGTATGTACCATCATAGTTGATGAAGTCGCTCAGCCTCACACCAGTTGAAGGTCTTGATACATATAACCTTCTTTTATGCTAGAACACTGATTAGCTGGTACTGAACCTAACCAACACACTGAAAGAACAGGTTTTCGCTAAAATCAGGAAAGTTCTGATGTGTTCCCCTTGATAAATTCCCAAATACTTAAACCAGAAGTGTTTCTACACTCACATGACACTAACAGCTCATTGTGAAATAATTAACAGCATTTACCACTTTATTTAGTCAGGTGTATAACATCACAAACAATCACTTCATAATGGGATGTCCTTAAACTCAATGGGATATTTACTAACACTTCAGAAGAGAAAGAGGCTTGAGGCAAGCTTCTGTCAGCAAACAAAACAGTAATTTAGATGTCAACTGACAACTACTTAATGTCCCCTTTTTTAATTAATAGCTCATGTCAGTTTCAAATGCCATCTTGGTGTAGGCTTGGTAAATTATAATGCCTAAAAATTTCATGCAAGTTTAATGTATTAATAAAAATGCCTGGGCACATTTAATGCTAGCAATATTTTGAGTTAACTACAGTGCATGGCAGCCAGATTTATTTTGACAGAAGGAGACAAAGGAAGAGACGTACAGAGACAAGGAGAAGGATGGAGAGACAGACATGTTTCCTTAAAAGAAAAGGTACAGATTTTAAACCTACTGCAATAGCAAAAAGGAATCTGTTGCTTCAACACATCCTGGGCAACAGCACACACCAAAACTCCCCATGCCACTCACTGGGCTCTACAGGCCCCCATGCAGACCACTCAGCAGGAGATCAGGTTTTAAATGCAACACACAAGTCATTCTGATGCTTCATGGAGGAGAGGAGTAGCTTGGGAGCTGCGCTGGCCAAGTGCCAAGCATATCAGTGATTTTCTTTTGCTACCCAAAGTGGCATTTAGATGTTCTCTTGTATTTTCTCACTTGACTTCTTTTAAGGGACCAACTTCTCTTTTCTTTGCTAGGCTATGACTGGGAAATACAAGGTACTCTTGAGAGTTGGAACATTCTTTGGACAAATGGAGGAGGGCTTGGAATATTATAGCACCTTGAAAACCTCCAGTTTCCACGTTGTCTAACTCTAAAAACAGTGTCACAAATAGAGGGTGAAATCATCCACTTGGAAAATACAAAGATCCAAGATGGATGGTGTGTCAAAGACTAGGTTTGGGCAATCATGTGCAAGTTTGTATGCTGAGCTGCAGTTTCTTCCAACTGACAGAACTGTCTCAGACTAAACATTTGAGCCAAGAACATTTTTCCTAGCATTTTACAGTGTTCAGGTCTGTAGCCTGCTGCACTGACAGCCAGAGATATTGAACAGGAGTTGATTTAACAATTTCATATCCTTCAAAAAAATTTAAAGTCAGGTAGAAAGAAAGATCTCCTGGTTTTGGAGAGGAGAGCAGTTCCTTCTGTTCTATATAGTCCAAACTGATCGGTGATACTGCAAGCTGCAGAATGCATCATTATCAAACAGGAAGCCAGTTGAGCAGGCATGACTCATACCACTGATACTGTCAGCTGCAAATGAAACACACAACCTGTCTAATCACTGGAGCCTGAGCTCACAAATAAACTTTACTGGAGACCTAGTCTTGATGCTAAGGTGCTTGAGAAAGCCACAAGTGGGAGTGCTTTAGAAAACAGGCCCAAAAATTACAAATCAAAATCCATAAGTAAATAAACATTGAAAAAAAAGAGACTTTGCCCTTATCTGAATATGTCATCAGAAGAGTGGTGCACAAGAAAAAAAAGGATCAAGATCTAGAATACAGCTTGCACAGGAGACTGGGCATTGAAGTGCATTGTAGTGACTCATATACTGCATCAGCTATTCACATGTAACACTATACATTCTGCCTGCAGCCAGGGAGCGATACTGTCTCAGCTGCTCTACCATCCATTGAAATCGTATCTGCTTAAGATGCAAGCACATACTGCGGCTCTACTATAGGTAAATTCAATGGCAAAATACTTGAAATAGCATGATGCCAAAAATAAATCTGCAAAGGAATTATCTTTATCCAGTTCCTAATCAGAATAATTAAGATGTCTTTTCCACAGAAGATTTTTATACAAAGAAAGCAGGAAACAGGGACTGGTACAGGCTGTTTTAAGCCATGCTACAGCAACTTTTGTGAATTTCGATTACTTTTCAATGAAGTAATTCCCTCCTGTGGAAATACGTCAGACTTGGAGACAGATGTTTTATTCACACTGACCTGACTTTAAGAGGACATTTTTCCCAGCAGTAAAGTATCTTACTTTTCAGCCCAGAGATACCTGGAATGAGGCTAGTTCATTCTCCACATTTCATTCAATCTGTGGCCTTCCTGCTAAGAGCCCCTTTAAAGAGTTAACATAGAATTTGTTTGAATACCTTGCAGAGAGAAATGAAATCAATGACTCATTACACAAAACCTGTGACCACTGAATTGACAGTCATTACAAAGCACTAACAAGCATTGTCAGCTGCAGATAGATATGAAGAAGCACACATTTTCCTAGGCATAAATCTATGTCATATGTCCCCAGGAGATGGGCACTATAACATCCCATCTTTACCTGCAAGATTACAGTCTCCACCTTCCAAGTTTCCTATTGCTTAAACATGCTCCCTCAGTTGTTTCCAGCTGTCTCTTACCTTTCTGATTCACCTCTTCCAACACATGAGATGCAAGTAAGAAATACAGGTATAGGAAAGGAATTTGTTAAGCACAGTCACTGTTATTCTGAGGAAATCATTGGAGTGTTACCAATCTTACCAGAAGAGCAAGTTTTGGTACGGAACAGTTTGAAAAGGTGAGTTAGCTTAGCCTTTCATGCAGAGTCCCAGCTGCTTGGTCTCTTCTCAGCCTGGCCTTCAGACATGTAACAATGAAGAATTCTGATTTTCAAAAAGTACTTCCTTTAACTGTAATAAATGCTCTGCCTACCATCCACTCAAACTGTAACTAATACAAATTGCAAACTCAACTCACTGGCCTTGCAAAAAAAAAAAAAAAGAAAGAAAACAAAAGAAATAATAACCCCCAAAAAAACAGTGACTTGTGAAATGGAAGAGTTATCAGAAGCCATTCGAAAGTATTGGCACCTGATGGGTCTGCCGTGGGCAGTCTTTCCTGAGGTGTCTCATATTTCTGCATTAGCAGAACAGTGCCTGGAACAAACCGAATCCTCCAAGATGCTTTTCAACAGCAAACATAAAAAACAAGACCTTCAGCTGTCAGAAACTGGAGCTGCCAGAAAGACACCCAGCAGAAGGCAGCTCACACTGCAGCACAGATGGGCCTGCCAGGCACAAAAGTCATTTCATATAGCCCCACAAAAGCACACCCCAGTAAATCTGCCCCAGCTGCCCTGGTTGACTCCCTTTCCCCACTCAGCTCAGTTTTGCCCTTGTTGCATGCAGCCATGGCATTCCTGCCATAGAAACAAAACATCATCTGGTCTAGAAAGAGCAGGGTTCGGCAGAGGGATAGGGGAAAGCAGAGAAGAAAAGGCACTGGAGAACATATCAGAAAGCTTCAAACTTCATCCAGCTTTCACCTGCCTATGATCATCACTGTAGTTGAAGGACATGGCAGAGCTCTGTTGCCTCCTAGTTCACAATTTCCATCCTAGCTATCTTTCTCAGTGCCCACTGGACTTTCTTCACCTTCTGTCTATAGTCTGCAGGTGTCTGTTTCTTCCCATCTGAAGGACTAGAATGGTGGTGCAATATAAAGTATGCCACAGGTCCTTCCATACCTTGCAGATCACTGCTCTGGGACAGGCTGACTGCATCCCTGTTCTTGTTTTGGGCTGTCTGAGTGCACCATTTGGCCTTGAGTCTTCATCTTCCACAGTTCCATTCCCACGTGCGCCAAGTATCTTCCAGATTTGTGGAGGAGGCAAAACTGAGTTTCAGTGCTACAGTTCCTCCTTACAGGAGCTGTGACCAGTTCAAAGTAGCCTTCTCATACATGATCACAAAGCATCTTGCAACAACAGAAATGAAGCATCAAAGGGAAAAAAATTAGCCATACCCTACATGTATCCCTGTTCTCTCCAAATCCCCAGTAATACAGACAACTTCCTGGATTTCTTCAGTAATCCTCAACTGCCTTAGGGCCACTGCATTGCCTGCATTTGTCTTTGTTTTCCTAAAACAAGCCTCTTTCTACTTTCCCTCTGCCAGGAATATTCCTTTCAAACCATGACGGTCAGTGTCATCTTCTTGATCTGGAGAAAATCAGTCATGTAGACTCAGCAGAATCTTTGACATCTCTGGGGTCAGGCTGGAATATTTTCTCTTAACATCCCTCAGCTACATTCTAAGCTGTTCTTTCAGTTGCCACTGTTTGTTTTTTTTTCCCAAGCAACCCTTCATAAGGTCTTTCATTCTGCCAACTAATATGTTCTACAAACAAACCTGATCATTAGGTCAACAGAAAGTTGACCTAATGGTCTTCTTTGACTGCAGAGCCTCCTTTCACATTGCCACCACACAAAATATCAGTAGTGAACAATATCTGGAGAATGGGAATGGAAGACAACCTGGAGAGCTACAGTTCTCTTAGGCAGAAGTGCTTTTGCACTATGCTAAGGAGCAGCTACCACCTACCACAAAAGGAGTCTGGCCCTGCTGATACACCAGAGCAGGCTCAATTCCTTGCTTAGCACTGTAGGGATTAGTGGATGGCTGATAGAAGAGTGAAGACTGTATTCACTGCCTTAGATTTTCTCAGTATGAATCTTGGCAACTGAATTTAATGAAAAATATTTAAAAGCTGCACAAATGCCGTAATAATGCATGCTATTGCAAACAAACATAAGTATGAATAGAGATGGCCTAAACAACTCCATGTGTGTTTGCGTGAATGTTAAAAACCAAGCAAATGATCTCAGCAGAAATGGCTGTCTCAACCCCTTGCACGTACACGTTTAAAGAAACAAAATGTAAATCCCCATTTTGTGTTGAGGCAATGGTCACCAGTGACTAGAGCAATGAACAGGCTTTTCTACCTGATTCTGTCACTGTCCTGTCTAGCCAAACTTGTTCTTCTGAGCAACCTTAGGCAAGTTATTTTGGCTCAAGTTATGCTTTCCATAAAATTAAATTAATCCTTATATCACTCCTAAACCAAGGACACTAATCTTTGCACTACATTGGAAACACGAGGCTTTAAAAAGCAGTACTAAGGTTCTCTGTAGGCACTTTTAGGCTCTCAGTTCCTTTAACACCATTCCTGAATGGAAAGAATACTTCATATACAGACACATACGCACACAGAGACAGTTTTATATATATATACACTACCTACAGCCCAGACTGTTAGGGTGAGTTTAATTCATTAAACCCCTTTCCAGGATAAAGCATACTTCACCGATGCCAGCTACCAGCCTGATGGGCAGAGCCACACTTCAGGCTATTTTTTCCTCCTCCCTGGCCACTTTCCACATTCCCTGGGAGAGCATCTGGCCCAGGACGCCTGTGCTCCCTTCATATCTAGGGGCTGCATTTGCAGTTGACCTTTTCACAGCTGCCAAACAGGGAGGAATCCTTACTCTTTCCTACCCTTCTGCACAACTGTTTGAGGCTAGGCTTGAATAGCTCTAAATCATTTGATTATAAGAGTTTGTCCCAAACCTGCTGAGTCATGAGAATGCTTTCCTTGTAATACTCAGACACCTGTCAGAGGCAAATTCCTTCCACAGCCATTGTGTTCTCTGCTGGCAAACTTGGTGCCACCGATTCCAGCAATAAATGGGTAACTCTACCTTTCCCTGGAGCTGATATGAGTCTGGATAAAAAAAAAATAAAAATGTTTCTGGAAGAGCACCCTCTTCAATCCTGTCAACAGACACCCAGGGTAACTCAGATATTAGATGCCACCAAACAGAGAGCCTCTTGTTTCCGGTCAGCACCTCTCTGCCATCTAGGCTGAGCAGCTTTATGATGACTACGGCTTGTCAGAGAGGTGACAACATGGGATTAGCTAGGAATGAAAGCTGATATAACAGCTAAAGGGCAACTTAAAAACAAAACAAGGCCTGTTGACACAAGAAACTCGGAGTGCCACAGGTCTTAGCCAGAAAAGAACAGCATCAAATCAGAGCTCCTGCATATTCTAACTCACAGAATTTTCTGTATCTCATTGAACTTCTGGACAAGTTCATGAAGAATGAATCACTAATTTCAGATGGACTCCTAGGAGCATTTTTCAATGACTTCTCAGAAAATATTAATTATAGATACTTTTTTAAGATCACGTATATAGTCTGACAGATCATCATATTTCAGTTCCCCAATCTCTTACTCTCCAAGAGATGTGCTTAGAAGGTTCTGTACTAGTTATCAGCAAAGCTAGGTTTGTTTTTCTTCTGCTTGTTTCTTATAAGTACTCTATATTCTATGCATACTTTACAGCCTGATGTCAAAGAGCAAGTAGCAAGCTGCAATAAATGAGTTAGTATCACACAAAGTGATGCTGACTTCTGCCTTGTAGGCTGTCAATGCTTGGGGATCCATGGAGTATTTGTCACGGGTTCAGAGGAGTTTATGTGCTTAAAGGCTTCCCATATGGGTTTAAATTGGGCTTAAAGACACTTCACAGAGGCCCATCCCTTTCAGTGGAAAATTTTTATGGACTTGTAAATGGAAAAAGACAGAAACGACTGGCTGAAAAGTAACTAGGTTATTTTTTGTGCATTAAAAACACCACTTGGCCCACGCCCAAATCTGATTTACTACATAGACATTGAAATGCAAGTGCTGAAGAATAACCACCCCTTTAGGTGGAAGTACTGTATTTAAAGTGTTTGTGAACTGGTCCCCTTCCATGACTCCCTGGAGGACAGCAAAGCATGGGATCAACTGAGTGTCCCACCTCCAGAGACAGTCCTTCTCCACTTCCCGCTCCCTCTCAGCACAGCCACATGTTCTGGTCAGGCCTTCACGCATCTCCACTGCCTCAGAGAACCAGCCTGGCCAAAAATCTATGCAGTATAACATAAAAATAATTTTCAGAGAGATTAGGCTGTTCAAGGACATCTGGTCAAAGAGAACTAGTGAAATATTACAGTTGAGGTGCTGGGGAAGGCTGGACCATCCTTTCCTGCAGCAATTGGCATGGTCAACAGTGGGAAGACAGCCCAAGAGCATCAGCAAGAAAGTTACCCTCTTCTAGGTGACATACCATTGGGCTACAGATGTTGGTCTACCTGGAAAAGAGCATTTGCCTCCCCACCAGTCTCTTCTTTGCTCTTTTTGTATGCAGAAAATTGAGTTACTTAGGGTTAGGCCACAGGCAGGCAATCACTTAGGACTGGTGCTGATAGACAATACCCTTCCCAGCAGTTCACTCCACCTTCTTCTCTGATGCAGGCAGGGGAAGGGATCAAGTGAGCATGCCTGAACCTAATCCATTGCTGATTCACCCGTTAGCTCAAATCACTTTGCACCAGCCTCATTCTGTATTAATCTGTTGTCACAGACAGAAGAAAAGGGGAGAAATGTTTTTTTAATTGCCACAGTTCCAGACAGGCAGAAATTTGTGTAACTTAGTTTACCTGTTTTAAACTGTTATTTTGTGTGAAGAAATTTTGACAAGTTCATAACCCATATCAGGTCCCCTGATTATGTTTTGGAATGCCTCTCCTCTCTGGGAAAGGGCTGCCACAAACTGTTTAGAACCAGCTGCAAAATATTGCTGCATAACTGTGACATCCTGGGTAACAACAGAGCTGTGTCACTGAAAGAAATTCCTTGTGTCTCCAAAGTGCCAGACTGGTGCAGGCAAAGGAGAGCTGAGACACCCCCCAGGTACCTTCAGTGTGGTCACCAGGCTGCAGGCGAGCAGGCTGCCACACAGGTACTGGCTGGGTGCTGATGGGTGTCCCTCCTTGCACTTCAGCAGACGCCTTCTCTGGATGCCCTGGAAGCTCCACAAGGGCTGGGCAAAGCAGGCAGTACAGGAATTTAGCTGTGAAAGCACTGTGGGACAGTGCAGACACTGCCATTTTATAGAGCTATGCTGACTCATCCCAGCCCTAAACTGGAGAAATAGATAAGGGATGAAATAGGAGAGAAAATCCCAGATATTTCCCTCTGATTCCAGCCTATATATGCCTATGGTCTCCCATGGACTGCATGCCCAGTTCAAACTAGAAAGATAAGAATCAGGTCTTAACTCTATTACAGACACTAATGGTTAGTGCAGTGAATTTCACATGAACAGAAAATTTCAGCACAGTTTTCAAAAATGCACGCGTGACAAAATTTCTCTGAGAAGGAAACAAGACAAGATTACGAGAAGCACGTCCTTGCCTGCCAAATCTCCTGTGAATTCTTGCTTTAGCAAAGACACCAGAAACTGCTTAAGTAGCGCTGAAGGAAAGGGACTACGATGGATACCATTTCCCAGTGGACTCATGAGATCCAAGAATACAAACAAGTTGAGGGCTGCAAGACAAGAAGGAATCTTATTTCCAAGAACTGACACTAGATGGAGTAAAATTGAATAAAATATTAAGAACAGTGAAGAAAAGAGAAAAGATGAAAAGTTCCTGCATTTCCCCAGCTGCTAACGTGCTGCTGTTTTGAATGCTTACCTTTGATTACTGCTCTGAAAGTCACATTAATATCTCACTCTCTATACTTTGCAGGTCAAACATGGGATCAAGCCAAAACAGGTAAGTTCCAGAGGACTCTGGTGGAGTAGAGAGATGGAGAAACAGTACTATGCAGACACATAGAAGTTGTAAGGGCATATCCACCTAGATAAAGGGAAAGGTCACACAGCAATAAAAGCTGTGGGGTTACTCTGAGTTCCTACTGACAGCCCAGATTTGTCTGCAGGTCTGCCAAACATTCTGCATGGCCTAAATTTAACTGCTTTGACCTCCAACTTTCAGTTATATGCCAGAAATACCTTAACATAAGGCACAGGCATACTGCAGGGCTGTCTTTCTTATGGCATGACCNAACTCAGGGAAAGATGCAGCCACAATAATGGATCTGGGAACTGCTCAGCTGCTCTTCACTCACCTGATGAGACTGGGAAGCAGCCCAAATTATGATAATCCAGAGTCCATAATACTGTGAGCAGTTCTCATAGCAGGATGCTGCCCTAAAGTGCATTGCTTGCTGCTAGTGGATTCCTACCTGGCAGTGAAGAGGGCATCTGGAAGTCACCACAACAGCCAGAATCAGACACTTGTTCGGTTAATTCACCTAGGAAAAACAGGTACCTCCAAAGATACAAAGAAACGGCTAGGAAAATAAAAATTAAGTGGGAGGAACTTCACAAATATGATTCCAGAAGTTCCATTAATATTTTTTGAGAATTCCTGTATTTTTTTTTTTTATCTAGGAATCTCCCAACTCAGCTTCTACAATGAAGCTATGCATTATTCCAGACAAAACGAAAGCCAGAAAGTTACTGTTAACCTGTGATGTTTTTTTCTTTTCAGAGATGAGGTCAACATACTAAGAAAACAAAGTACAGATGATCAATAATCCTTTTGCAATCAACAGTTACCTGGTCTGAGGATCAATAGAAGTCTCTTCTGCACCGACTGAAATCTCACCAATACCGATTCCTTTCTTTGTTCTTTAATTGAAAGACTGATTGATTCATTGGTTACAGGAAGACCTTACAGTGCATACTGACTTCAATCACCTGCACACAAAAAGCTTGCAATCCTCAACAGCA
Source organism: Aegotheles bennettii (assembly GCA_013398125.1). Taxonomy (NCBI): domain Eukaryota; kingdom Metazoa; phylum Chordata; class Aves; order Caprimulgiformes; family Aegothelidae; genus Aegotheles; species Aegotheles bennettii. The sequence continues at coordinate 858,999 of VZRW01011499.1, read as the reverse complement.
TGTGTATGAAGAAGGAAACATATGAGGAAAATGAGAGATGAGCTCTGCTCATTAATAAATCCTGTTTAGTCTGTGATAAGTATATGATTGATTTATAAAATTGGTTAAATACAGGGTAATCAAAAAGGTAGCAGCAGAAGAATTCTTTGTCACACCCACATTTCAGGATAGGTAAATAATGAGTGAAGTGACTTTAAAAATCGTTTATTCGAGGTTGAAGCAAAACAAGGCTTCTCAAATTTTTCAGGAAATATGTATTATATGTTAATAGGAAAACTTTTCATTCACACTAAAGTTCTATCTTTTTTCACATTAGGACTGATGTCTTTTGTTTAACTGTAGCTGGTAGTGCTAATTTCAACCATTTAAAATTAATTGTGGTCATTTGAAATGAAAAATTCCTTTTCAAAATAGTGTTTTTGATGTTTTGTTTTTAGAACATTGAAACGAGAACAGTTTTGTATACTCAAAAAAACCCCACTTTCTGGACACCTGAAACAAAATATTTCATGTCAACATTCAACAAACAAACTCATCTGACATTTCCAAAATTTGCCCATCCCTATTTTTTTTTAGTATAAAATAATGAACTAAGTTCAATCAGAATTTGTGAATAACCAGTCTCCCAGCCCCACTGTTCTTGTTCTAGCCTTATGTATTCTATTGAATTTGATTTCATCAAAATTGTTTTGCCTGGCTCCAATTACAATCTTCTTACAGTGGGAATGATGAGAAGAAAAATTAGAGCTTTGCCTGAGAATATTCAGAATAGTTTAAATAATTTTAAATGGTTTAAACTGAAGTTACTTTGTAAACACATCCCAGCTTTTACCAAAGCCTTGAGCCTGTGCCTTCAGTCTCAGTTCAGAAAATAATGTTATAGATTTTATACTGTTTAATCCACTTATTTCAAGAATGCAGTATTTTGACAGATATTGTCATTACAAGGAGCAAGAAAAGCAAGAATTTTTTTTATTTCAAGCCAGGCTTTCCTTTCAGCTTGTGGAGACAGGGCAGCAAACGTCAGCTGTGGGTGCTCTGGGAGCACTTGGCCACGCTGGGAATCCTCTGCTATTTCTACAGCTCCTCTCAGGAAACCCATCAGGACTCAAAGACTTGAGAGCCTCAGGTAAACAGCACACACAACATTAAGTAATGTCACAATATTTCAAAGACACAGCAGTTATGTCGTAGCATTACAGGGTGAATCCAAGCAGGATGTTACACTGTCTTATGGCAGCTTACAACCACCGTACAGATCCAAAGACCACAAACTGTAAACAGATTGGATCTTCCTACACTTTTAGCTCAGGCAGAAGTCTATAGACATATGGTTTTTTTAAATCTTTCATCTAACATACATTCCTAGAATTAACTTCTAAACCAGTGTCTGCTATCAGTTATGCCATGTGACAAATCATAATAAATGAAGTTTTTTCTAGTTCTTCACTACTGTAATATACAAAATATAAAATTCTGTGTATTATAATTCAAAAAAGTCTTTGAAACCAGGGCCTTTCATCCAATGGTCAACTTTCAGATAGTGAAGAACTGCAATTAACCCGCACATTAAAGGCAGAGCTGATGTGCTGAGACAGGGACTAAGAGTCAAGACACTGTCAGAACATAAGAGCAGATAGATCAGAATTTTGTTTCTAGGAAGCTTAAGCTACTCTACTACTTGTAGCTGTAACTGAAAGGATTTGAGTGTTTTGTTCTGACCTTAGTTAAGCAGGTGATTTTCCAAATGTGCAAAGGAAAATCAATGGTATTTTTCCTGCACTTTTTGAAGAAAAAAATGTAAGGCTTATTTTGAGAGAAAATTGATATTTTTGAATAATTTCCCTGGATTCCTAGGTATCTGTTACCCAGTTCAGTAACAATGCAGTTCATTAGCAGCTTTAGCTAACAGATAAACTAAAGCAGTAATGTGATACTTGTAAGTAATTGTGTATGTGTACATGTGTAAATGAATAAACCATCCTGTAAGGTACCTCTTAATTGATTTTCTTCCTTTAGTACTATTTTAATTAAGACTTGAAACAGAAGAGAGCATGTGGTCAGGTCGGGAAGCTATTACCCTCCTTTATTTGTATGAACAACTGTTTCTTTCACACAATTTCAGTACGCTATTGGAAATAAACATGAAAATAAACAAAAAAATAGGAAGTTACAAGAATTAGAGGAGAAAGGCCTGGAGAATTCGGGTTAGTAATCTTGATCAGACAAATGTGCTGGGATAGTGAATAGATTATGAGTTCCTAAAATCTTTTAGTGTATGCATTAGCTCCCTGGGTATGGGAAAAGGAAGGGCAGCACTGCGATGGACAGCTGGGGACAGGGTCCCCCGGAGCTGCTGCTTCTGCTGCCACTGAGAGGTTTGGGCACACTTAGTAACTGCCACCGCTGCACAGGGCTGTTGGGGCAGCTGCAATCAGTGCCCCATAAAGCCTAACTCTCCCACCCAACAACTGCAGCACCCAGCCTGACTCTGTGCAGGGAAATGAGGCTGCTGAAATCATTTTGCCATCCTAAGGCATCACTTGGTTTGCCGGTTCCTACAACCAGCTTTACCAGCACTACTTGCAGCATCAGCAGCTTCTGAATTTAGGCCAACCTGCACAGCACTGTTTGGAAATAATCAGTGAAGGAAAAATAGATGAAAGGGGACCATTTTGGAAGCATTCAGTCAAAAGAAAAAAGACACTGTTAGCTCCAGTAATTCTTAATCAAGTATGCAGCCCAGGCAGTCCACAACCAGCACAACAGGCACCTGTGATCGTCTGTTTGCCTCTCCAGCACAGGTTACACCTGCCCATACTGAGCAACCCAAGCTCTCCCTGAGCTCACTGGCATTCCCCTGAATGGGTCAAAGTCGAGGTTGGACACGTGCCCCAGTTATGTCGTGCTGGACCTGCAGTCTCCTCACAGCAGATGCACAGCAACATAATGATGCTTGTGAATAGAGTTATTCAGAAGAGGAGACAGTTGTAGACAAAGTGAGCTAAGAGGTGCATACACAGCATGCATTTCTAAAGAGATAATGATGCAGCATTGACTTTAGTTACAATGCATGTGCCATAGCAACATTGTGATCATTCAGGTCAAATCCTGCTATCAGCTGCATCAGTGCAAATCGAGACTAACTGCAGGAGTCACACAGCTTGGTGCAGTGCTCACTCACATGGTAATAAATCAGGCAAAACCCCACTTGACTCAGTACAACTGCATGGGTAGAAAATAAGTGTCTGTGGGAGGAGTCCTGTAAACCAGACTTCAGACATAAATCTGCTCTGAGTAGTGTGAGGAAGGGAAGAGTCTGATGCAGCTCCTCCCAAACAGAAAGGATGGCAAATATAATAGTCAAAAGAGTTGCAGTCTGAATCGTTCTTGGCCTCTCTTATGCCTGTAAGTGAAAAATCAGACCATTTTAGTCACGAGTATTTTTTCTGTTTCTTATAACTTAATCAAATACAAAAGACTAAAACTATTAAAAATGCTTTGACTCACTAACCAAACACAGGAAACCACAAGTAAAGAAAAGAACCTACCTAGCAAACATGATAAAGAAAGCATGTTTATACTATACAAATAGGACCTATAGAGGCTTCAAACTTCTGAAAATCGCACTAATTACACGCAGGGAATATTAGAATAGGCAGCCTAGGTCTGACTGAAGTCCTTCTCCAACAGCCTCTTTGCCACAGGGGCTAATAGCAAACATTTAGATGAAGTTCAAGAGCATTGCAAGCATGTGCCAATGCTCTCTTAGCAGACCCTACTGCCCACCTTACAGCAAGCTTCTGCTTGGAGTCACTAAGCCAAAAGTGGTCCTGTTGAATTTAATATCTTCTGATGTACTTTCGTACCATAGTCAGAAGTGGTTGATTCCATAGATATTATATATTTATACATAAAAAAACCACAAAGGCCTTTGCCCTCTCTGTCACTACATCAGTGAATTTGCATGGTCACTACTAACATGGCATGATAGCAACTCACATACTCCTAAGAAGGCACGTCCACTCTTTAAAGAGAGGGAAAACGAGACACAGAGCAGCTCAAGTGTTGCACCAAAGGCCAGTGCAGAATCATCAGAGCAGAGAATACAGACAATGCTTTCCAAGTTCAACAGCAGTGACCTAACTATTAGAATATCATTCTTCTTTACCGCTGCCTTCAACAAAAATGCTGGTTTTGGAATGGTTGGGTGTTAAGTATTTTACCTTATTGAATATATGTGGACTTGATCCTCATATTTCAGGCTTTAAGCCCTAGAAGAACCCTGTGCTTTCACTCACAACTGCATCAAATGGGAGCCTCAGCAAAGTCAGTGACATTACACTGAAGTTGAACACTGTGTGGATGCTTCACAGGCAAACTGGCACAGTGCACACATTCTGTCTTTGGCATTCAGTCAAAAAATGTGTCCTGCTCCCATCTGTAATCCATGCAGTACCCACGAGGAGGGAGGTTATCGATATTTCATTTGCATCCCTCACACCACTGCTGATGGCTGGCTGTCCTGACGCAGACAATCCACAAGGCCTTTCCTTTACAGATCAGATTCTACTCAGCACTATCAGAAATCTTTCTGAGTCAATGGGCAATTAAAATAATTACCTTTAATCATATTCTTCAATTACTCTACATTACTGAGGGAGGACTAACAGGGCTGGGACCAGATGCAAACATGTTCTGTTGTGATTAAAACTGTCTGAAATGCTCCAATGAATATAAAACACTGACTATTCACCCCTTTTGGGAACAAACCCTGTATTTTTAAAGCTGCTTGATATTTAAACTCATTAGAGTGACACCAGGGAAGCAAAGGAAACCTGTGGTGAATGCACAAGGGCTCCTGCAGGGACCCCTTTCAAAGAAGTTGCCACCTTGAAACGCATACATAATACACATCAGCTGCTTAGAAGAAAAGGCTGCTGTGTATTCGCAGGATGAGCTGTTCCTGAGCAACTGCCAAAACAACCGTGAAGGCTGTGTAGGCTGGTTGGTGAATCTGCCCCTCACACATCAGGTATCTCCAACAGCTCTGGGACCTTGCTATTCCAACCCATGTCTCTCTTTGGGATCTTTCTGTCCTGAGGGAGGGCCCCTGACCTCAGTTCTCAAAAGCTACATGTAACCAGCTGTTTCTTTGGGCCTGTGCCCCCTGGAGGTTTCTGCTCCTTCCTGCCAAAGAGATGCAGTGCCCAAAGTAGAGCTGGAGAGGTTCTGAGGTACCTTCAGGGCATCCTGGCATGAGAAGCTGACTGGATGTATTTGGTATGGGACTGGGGACGGTGGCAGGTTCACAGGGACTTGGCTGGGGTTGCCTGGGACATTGCTTTTTCAAATAAGCAAACTGATGATATAAAGGAGAATATAAGAGAGAACTAACTGATGTTGGGAAGGGGGACAAAGTGATTGCACAGGAAAGGGCAGGATGTGTGAAATTACAATTGCCTCAAATCACTGCTTTAGCAGAATCAGGAACTACAGAAAAAGTAGAGTGCTGCAGTCATTATTTAACTTCAAGTTGTGTACTGATACTCTACTTGAGACACTAGGTCTTCAAATCATGTGGCTGTGGCAACTCCCACTTTAATTTAAAATATACCTTGCTCTTGGGGCTATGGAGAACAGTTAGAAGCTCTGCTCTCTGCTATCTCATAAAGGCTCAGAAACCGGGAGATCAATAGTACTATTTGGAAAAAACCCCACAAAACTTCTAAACTGTCATGATTATTTTGAGCGTGCTTATGGATTTTTGGATTCTCATGGTTACAAACACAAGCTCAGTTAACAACAGGTCCATACCTTCTTGCTGCCAGAGAGACAGTTCCTTCCCTGTGACACACACCAAGTCCAAGAAGTTCCTGGCTCATGAAGGGCAAAAGCCTAGCCCTACATCTCGTCTCAAAATCACTCCAAGGTGTAGTGCAGGAAAAGCCCACTGCATATTGCTGGGAACTGCTATGCAAAAGATTTCCACGAGAAACTGGCAGAGGTGAGTTAGAGGTGTAGAGTAATGAAAAGTTTGTATTGGCATTTAAATGTAAATATCCACGTAAAATACATATCCAACTACTAGGCAGTGCCAATAGTAAAGATTTTGCCCATCTCCATTCCCTTTCCCTCCATTATATTGAGACCTCTCAAACTTACACAACTAGATCACCACCTCAGTCCTGCATTTCCTGCACAGAGATGATTCCTACAGTCAGTTTCACTGAGTACTATCATCCAGATACCAATGCAGCACATTCATAAATAATTTAGATCTAATTCATAACATTTTTCAAATAACGTTAATGAGACAATAACTCAAATCTAGTTCCTGTTAAATAGTGTGATCTACACATATAAGAGGGTGCAAATGGAAAATTATTCTCAAGTTCACATGATATAACATCGACAAAACCAATAAACTTTTAATTCAGTTCTACCACCTGCCAGGCTTTTCAAACAAGATGATGAAAGCAGGCAACATTGCACACAGACTTCAAACATTAAGATCAGTTTTTGATATCCTTGCCCTGTGCTTTTCATGAGTTAGACTGAAAGATGCTCAGATCAGATATTCGTGAGAACAAGAGTCAAAGAGCTCAGCACCAGCCTCATTCCTGGTCTGTGCCCAGATGGAGCAGCCTCAGCTTGGTGCACCAGCACACATCCCGCCCTTGGCTCTTCTCTGCTCATTGTTGGAGCTTGAATCTTGAGCCAAAACAGCACTATGGCCCAGCAACACCACTAAAACTGATCAGTCTTGGTGCATATGCACTCCTGAAGGAGTGTAGATTTGGTGGTTAGTCCCTTAGGTACACCTCATTGAAGGACTTAGACACACTTTGCATTCAGAGTCGAGCTCAGCTACAACTGATTTTAATTTCTCCATTGAGTTTAGTGGGAAAAAACTGAAGCTGTGACTGGACCTTCTGTGTGAGCCATAAATGCCTTCCCACTACGACTAAGGAAAAACAAAAAAATCATCTCATGTCCTTGAATATTCAGTAAGTAGAAGCCAGTCATTGGCCTAGAAGCACATGGATTTTCAGGCATGCTTCTTGAAGAGGTGATGCTATTGATCTGAAATGGGCCAAGGCCCAGAGCATGCAGGGGAAAGCAAAGGGTGGCTGTGACTGCTGCATGGCTTGTCTGCAGCAGGAGCAAGGAAACCACACAGGGTCAGGGTGAATCCAGAAGTGGTACCAAGCCTCAAGCCAAATAACAGCTGCTAGTTTTCAGCTTCCAAGCCTTCCTACTGACTTATTTATTATCTCCTCCTGCATAATTTGTCATAATCTCTGACTCGTCAGGCCAATTAATCATGCTTCAGAAAAAAATGAGATTTCTCACAAGGAGATTATCTGTCTCTGACAAACAAGGGATAATTCAATTAACTTCCTTTTCTAAACATTTATTAACTGGTTTTGGTAAATTAGTGCTTTTTGTAATTTAGCTATAATTTAGGAAGATTTAATATGTCATTAGGCACACCAAATTCTGTGTTAATATAACATTATGGCTGAGACTTTAATTGCCCCAGAGTCAGGAACTGTATACATAAATGGCTTGATTCCCACATGGAAGTGGCTGAGAGGAACTACACAGGGCTGTACAGAAATTCTTCTTAAAATCCCTTCGGTGAATTAAGCACATGCTTAAGGACTTTGGAGAATTGGATGATTTCACTGACTTGGGTAAGAACTTTAAGAATTCATTGAGAAAGGGAAATATTTATATTTATTTGCAGAATTTCTACATATGACAGAAATTAATAGTATACATGGATTTAACTCACTCTCCTCCCTGTTCCTAAAGTTCCTATTTTCCATAATGCAATTATCTGGGAAAAACCCAGTATCTAACAGTAGTATCTGATTATGGCCTGTCAGCTGGGAATTTCTTCTCTGTTTCATTCTGGAGGAAAACTTAAAAAGGAATTATACCTTTTAGTCCTTTTGGACACCGTCAGTTGATACTAATGCAATGACATTAAAGAAGTTGATGCAACTTCAGGCTGAGTGTAAAACTCAACCTCTTTCATGCTGGAGGAAATCAAGAGAAAAATCAAAGCAATTGATCTGTGTGAATGTTAAAAGACATAAGAGAAATAGATCCAGTGTTAAAGAAATATTAATTACTTTACCATAGTAGGGTCATATAGACTTTGCCTAAACTGAAAGTGAAGAGTCTGGTTAAGCAGCCTAATCCCTACACATTGCTGGCTGCAGCCTGATGGTAGCAAGGATTCAGAGCATCATAACTGGTAGCTGGAACAACTGAACTCAAGGTGTTTGCTGGTGCACCTGGTAGTAGTCCGCCTGCAGCAGACCCTTTCAGAGTTCATGTTTGACAGCGTGAATCCACCACAAAGTGCTAGGATTTGGAGAATTTTCTTTCAGATAATTTTGGAGCTCAGGCCAAGGCAGCCTCCTCCCCCCAGCATTTTAATAGTTTTGCCAGTTTCCATCAGAACTTGACAGAAGGGCAGAAGCCTCCAAGACAGTTACATTTCAGTATGCTTCATAAAGACAAGCAGTTAGAAGATGACCTTATTAGTCCTCTTTACAGTGTAGATCCTAGTGCTTAAGAAGACACAAAGCCCCATTTGAAGCTTTGCCCAAGGCTGAGGCATTCTCTAGATCTCTATAGATTACCTCATATCTAATAACAGCCATAGCCTTAGTTAGCTAATAAGTCAACCAAGCGCTTAACACAAATCTGTTGGGAAGCAGACCTCATTAGTTCTGCTGCTCGCAAGACATATCTACTTACGCTTGAAATACACATCTCCCAGCAGCAGTAGTAGGGAAATGGCCACAATTAAGACAAGCCAGTTCAGCCCACCAGACTGACACAGCCACCACATGCCATCTCTGTGATAAACCACATTCAAGAAAACAGAAAGGTTTTTATCACAGGCAGCTGCCTTTCCAGCTCCACAGATGGAATGAGTGGTACCCATTTGCAGATCAGCTGACCAAGGAAAGCCTCAAAGCAGCAAGATCGGATTCTCTGCCTGTCTTGAAAACACTCATCGCTAGCACAACAAGGGAAAAAGCCAGATATTGTAACCACTCTGCCATCACACCCTCATTTAGGGAAAACAGGAGCTTTCCTTAATTTTATTTTATGGTTAAGATACTCCAGGAATCATTAGATGCCATGCTTATCACTAGTTTAAAGCCCTAAATTCATATTTGAAATAAATTGTACAAAACTGAGGGTTTTTCATGAGTTATTTCAAGTGGTAATAGGAGACATGATTCTGCATGCAGCCATATATCAACAAAGACTGGGAGTACTTGATGGAATTACTGCAGGAAAAAGCAGCACAGGCAGGAAAAGAGCCCAGCCCATGTATTTTTAAATTTTAAATATTCCTATATTTAACTACAACCCCAAACTCATTATTAAGGAATTTATTAGGCCAGGATTGCTCTGGGGAAAGCCCATCTGATCTCAGTGGGAATTTTTGCCCAAGTAAACTTCCCATTGTAGCATTCAATACTACTCATATGCTCACACTCATGAGCATTAGCAGAGCCCAGTCCCATAGCTGAAAACTATTTCATTAGCTTTCAAAGGTGCCATTAGCAACAGAGGTGAAATTTTAAAAACTATTGGGACAGAATCCCTCTGTCCCTTTTTGGTCTGTACAGTATCCATTAACATTCTGGAAGCAGCTGGGAGGAATTCACATCCCTGGGCTGCAGGGTGCATTAAGCTCTTTTAATCTTCCTCCTCCTCAATGCCATTTTGGGCCATAGAAAAGAGGAGTGGAGAGGTAAATGTCCTGGGGAAAAAGGAGTGTTCCCAGCATGTGTGGAGCTGTGCCTTTAAATAGTGCTAGTACACCACGTGTAGAAGGAAGTGTTCAGTTCGATGGAAGTTCATACAGAACAATGCTGACATGTTCAAATATTACATCCACAGCCTGTCAGGCTCCCAGACTTGGCATTATCTCAGGACAAAGTACGGCATCAGAGGAGAATCAGACAATTCTGCAGGAATGAATGAGTGGGTAAACTCCCTACTAGTGAAAAACCTCTTAGAGAAGACCTGCACAGTTTCCACAGCTACAAACAATGAATGTTATCAGAAGGATACTGGGCAGAAAGTCAATTTATTTCTGATAAAAGTTGGATCACAAACACTTGAAGTTTTTAATAGTTTTCATTTTTAATAGTTTTAAGATACCCAAGAGACTCACAATGAAAATGGATTGCAGACAAGGACTGCATTCCATGCAAAAATGGAACAAGATTTGTTAATGCAGGGGGAATGGAAAGTATAAAATGCAAAAGAGTTTGTAACAGATCTAAGACTTGAAAGATTAATATTTTGGGGGGGGGTTGGGAGAAAGGGAGCTAGGGAGGATGGGAGTCAACTAATCAGGTCCCCGACAAGAGAACAGTTCTTCACTGGTGTTAAGATATACACACACGGAAGTCAGAGAAAGGCTCATCAAAGACCCAGAAATAAACTCTGGCAAAACATCTGGAATCTGCCAAGCAAAGGAAGTCACCCAGACTCGATTGAAGCTTACAGAGTGCAGGCTGCTCCAATACTGTGGCCATGATAGTATATAAAAAACTGTAAGTAAAGAAATCAAGACAGGGCCTGCCTTTGGAACTAGGGGTCCAAAACATCAGTATATGACTTGGCACACAAGCCAGAACCATGCCTGGAGTTCAAAACAATGCAAAAGCCCTAATTCTCTAGGAGATGGCAAGCAAGGCCTGGCAAGTTCAATGATGGTAACATCAATATTACTACTGGGGAAGTCTGGACAACGTAGCTACAAAACATGATTTGGCCGCCAGCTGTGGGATGCTTACTGATTTTGTTTCTGATGTGCAAGTCAGTGTAATGTCAGGAACAGTATTAGCACAACATTGGGGATAAAATAGGTCAAAGGCAAAGCCCCTTAAAACACTATAAGAATTAGTCATATGGACAGCTAACAAACTGGAAACAAGACAATTTTCTAAGACTTGGTGAAGAAGTAAAATCTTATTGCTGATTTTAACATGGTAAGTCTGATCAAGACAGAGTACCCATCAGAGAAAGGGTGACCAAGAGAACTAAAGAAAGCTTTAGGGACATCTTCCAGGAAATAAGGAAGCTCTCAAAGAGTGCTGAACAGAACTGAAAGGACACAATTACTCCAAGACACAGGCTCCCAGGAAAGCCACACTTGCCCTAAAGAGGACATAAGCATAGGCTCATTTCTCTGGGAACACAGGGAAGAAGTACCAGTCCAGTTGTTGAACATCTGTTCTGGTTACTGTAGGGGACAAAACAGACAATTCATGAAAAGCCTTGACAGCACGTGCTGATATAAGAGAAATCAAAGTACGGCTTGGGGTATTATAATTCTTAAATTAAAATTTTAAGTGTGCTTTTGCACATTTTATTTATCCACAGAATATGCATCATTTAAAAATGGAAATATCGTAACTAGAAAGAACTACAGATGTTAGTAATTAGTGGCACATTGCTCACATTTCATTGTAAAACAGATGTGTGCAATTATTTTAATTATAATGACTAATATAACATATGCCTTAGACACATATATAAGCGTAATATTTTCTGTGAGTCAGTGCTTTAAGTATGGTTTTGATTTTATTTACTTTCCTAACTTCATTGTTGGAGAAGGAAAGTATATTTGTCACATGCTAACAGATCAAAAGAAGCAGAGAAAGTCTTTGTGTATTATCGGAAACCTGTGTTTTGACAGTATGCATTTACAACTGGTAAGTGGAATGTTATGATCTCCAGCTTCACGCAAATTACTTCTTTTTGATGATAATATTTCCCTACTCTAAGGCTATACCACAAACAATTATGGAACATTTTGGAGCCTGCAGTGTGTGCTATTACTTCTAAAAGATAGTATCCTGCTTCCCTTTTTCCCTACAATCTTTTCTCTTTAGAGGAATGTCCAAATACACTCCTTTTTGAAAATTACTTGCATATGCCATGGCTTGTATCATGGTCATTTAGCATTGTGGTCATTTACTGTATGGCTAGCTTTTCTTTTCAGTCAAATTGTTGACTGCCCTTGCACTGACAGTCAGAGAGGAGTCTGTATAAAAAAACCAGTAGGTCAGACTTCAAGAGCAGAATCATCAGCAGACATTCAACAAGGTACTAATATACCTCATATGTCATTCAGGCAGAATTCAGATTCTTTCACCCACCTATCCTATTTAATTTTAGAGGTTACCTAGGTTCAGATACAGACTTCCCTAAAAGATCAGCATGATGTCAGTTGTGAGTCCCAGAGAAGAAGCTGAGTCCTCCCATTTTCTATTTGTGTTTCTGCATTGCCACTCAGGCATACACAAATCTTTGAGTCCCTCCATCAGCCTGGTGAAGTCAACTCCAAGTGTGGGACACGCAGTGTACACCCTTCAGTAACAATGTTCCCAACTGGAAGGCCTCTGCTCAGTGTCAACTGTGGACAACAGATATTTTGATAAAATTCCTACTCCAAGTAACAGCATTGCTTTTCTAAATATAATCCCACAGACCCACAAAATGCAACAGAGAGGTATTGACTAAGCCAACGGAGTGATCTTTCCCCTGACAAGGGGAGGATTATTTTGGAGATCCTGAAGTGCTTCACCTAGATGTGATGCACTGATCTTGGCATTACAAATCTCAGCCTCTGACACTCCCTATTCCATTTTCTTCTGTCAGATCCCAAAAATAAAAAGTGGACGAAGCATTGTCATGGACTGTCTTCTCAAGGATGTAGTAAATCACCATGGCGGCAAATCAGTAAATGACACCCTGTCCAACAAATATCAAAGTGGCAGGAAAAGCCCCCATCCTGCTGCAGCTACTGAGACTCAGAGACATGCACCCATGGATAATTGGCCTGTTGGCGTAACCTGACTTGTGTCAGTTCTGCTGCTGCTACTCTCATTGCTGTTGTAACCTTTGATGGCAGTTTTACCAAAGTTTTTCATATCTACCTTTTTAAAATTTTGCACTTTAATGTTCATGTTGCATTACCACTTCTGTCACTGCACTCAGCTACTGCTTATTGGCACCCTTCATCATCAATCCTCATCACAACCCTCCACTCCTATTATTAACAACTTTTGTCAGACTTTAGCCATCAGAGTAGAAATGTTCTATGCATAGGCTCTTCACCAGGAGTTGTTATTTGCTTTTTTTTCTTTCTTACAAACTGAGCAAATATTAGTCATCCGTTTGAAAAAAAACCCAAACAAACCAGGGAGCTTTGCCAACAACTGACTGACTTAAAATCAACACAATAAACTTTCATACCTTCATAGGTGGGAAAAATAATTTCTTATGTTTCCAGGGGTCAATCCTGAGTTCACAGCTGTCTTGCCTGAGTCATAGAGAATCATTCATACAGGTTTTCTCTTATTTAGAAAGTGCAGAGGAAAAACCCTTTTTGTACTTGCACAGAGGAATTCCACTGATGCTCACTTGTAATTCTGCCCACGTCCCTGCTGCCCTGCACAGACTATTGTTCCATGTAGCCATGGAGCCAGCAAATCAGATGGGACAGAGCCAAAAGGGATCTGGCTGCTACTTCGCCACATCAAAATCACTGATTTTAATGGGTCACGACCTTTCCTCTTCAAACAGTGCAAATAATTTGGCGTTTTTCTATGGTCCACAGTTGAAACAGTTGTCTTCTCCCTGCTTTAGGAGCTACACAAGGAATTTTGTCTGTTGCATTCTCATGTAAGGATAGGAATGCAGGAAAAAAAGATCAGATTCTTTTTTTTTAATAAGTAGTGAAAAATTGAGATTTTATACAAGGTTATTTTTCAGAGAGAAGAAATACAAGCTAATTTTGTGATATGGCAACCCTACATCTTATCCACATGGCCACACCACTGCTAAGAAAAATGTCTATGTTTGGTTAAAGGATGCATCCAAGCATATGGTATGTACAGTATGCACGATGTGGTTTCTCTCATTCTCTGCAAAGAATCATTTAACAAATGGCACCTGAATTTCTGTACTTTAAAAAAAGAACAGATAAAGCATTCCTTTTGCTCCTTATTTTTACCTTTAAAGGAAAGATGACAAAGAACACACAATGTTCAGTACCTGACAGCTATGCCTTTAACTTGCTACAATATCAAACAAGGAGAATATATCCTAAAGTATTCAATATTTGAAGGACATAAAAGTCAAATATTTTGTTTATCCAAAGCTGTGCCAAAAAAATTTTCAGAGAGATTATCTTAGAAACACAAGTGAGGTAACTTTTTAAGCAGTTCATGGACCTGATGGATATTTGTATGGATATTTGTTCATTACTTCACTGCTCAGCAGGAAACATAACCACTTACCTCATTCATAACTCCTCCTGAAGCTCAGAGGTCCAAGTTCAACCACTACTCAACACTAAATTTGATACATAAATTTGACTGGAACTTACTGATTAAACTGTCTCTGATAAAGATTGTTACTGAGAGAATTCCTTAAGAAACAGTAGGTTTCTACTTCTGTTTTTGACTTTAAAGAATCTGTTTTAAAGTTAACTATTGCCAAAGTGTAGCAACACCATTCCTGACAACAGAGCAAAAGGCAAGCACATATTCCAGGGACATTCCTGAGGTTAGGGAAGGATTCCCTGCTTTTCTGACAACAAACTCTGTGCTGTGGGTATGTGTGTGGGTACTTTGTTTCCAGCCTGGAATGTTTTAAAAAATGCAAAACACAGAGATGTAGGATTTATTATCCAAATTTAAGAAAAGCAGAAACAGAAGAAAGTCTTGGGGTACATGGTAGAAAATAGAGATAGGAGGGCAAGATGTTATCTAGGTCTGAGTAGGACAAAGTAGATCAGAGGCAAAATGTTGTTATTCCTTGTACCATGGGAGCCATGGAGCCACCCTGACCAAGGAGGAGAAATAGAGATACACTGGCAAACTTCTGTCTCTTCAGCCCAGAACAAAGTGACAAAGGAGCACATGGTGTGGTTGGGTCTGGTCAGTGAGGGGCTGAGACACGTCTTGCTAAGACAGAGAGCGCTGCAAACCTTAAGAAGCTGGAAAAGTCTCCTGGGAACACAGTATTGTGTTTGTCCTGCCCACACAACACTACTTTAAGTATTTGTTATCAGCTACAGCCAGAATGAGGGCACTGAGCTAGATGGATAATTGCTCTTTCTTACTAAGGTCATTCTTATACTTCCTGTTGACAAAGAGGCAGTGAGACCTCTCTTAGACTGAAGATCCAGAGACCAATTATGGACACAAAGTTTTAAATATGGTGCTAGCACAGATTGGTGGAAAGCACAGACCAAATTCCATTAGATAAGAGATTTCACAGATAAACCATGTCCCTGCAGTCTTCAGGAGAGGCTTGTGCTTCCCCAGACCTGGTCACAACACTTATTTGGGGAGGCAGGCAAGCCAAAACAGGGGATAGCACAACGCATTGTCAGGGCAACTCTCTCTGACCATGTGGTTCTGGAGCCAATACCTCCCTGAGCTGGGCAGGATGGGATCAGCAGGCTCACAGCAGGTAGCTCAGAGCAAAGTGCTGTCAGTAATGTTTTAACTGGGACAGGCACCTAATGAGAACGCATAGCCAGAACATATTAATGCACTGAAAAGGCTTTGAAATCCATCTTAGCATGACATTTGCTCGCTTACTGCCAGGAATAAAGGCAGATAAAAGTGACATTTTAGTATCTTTGGAGAACAGAACTGGAACTTCAGAGGACTTGTTAATGGTCTTCAAATGACACTGCTATGTACCACTATATGGAGCTGAGACTATGTCTTTGTGCATGATGATGCACAGTAAGAATAATCAGATTTCAACGCTTGCACACACCTAAGGATGCAGCAAGTACATGTGACAGAGGCTCTAAACACTCTTGCAAAACATCCACAAATTTCTTTTTTTCAGGATTAGCAGCACCCTACAAATTGGAATGATCAAACTTGAAGCAAGAGCTAAGAAAAACATAATAAATCCCCTGTGCTTTTATGCAGTCCCAAACATAATCATAAAAGTAGTAACAAAGCAAGTCTACTGAAATAAAAAAATGTGCTCTTATTTGCAGAAAGAAATGGAAAAGTACTTGTTATAGGATCAATATGAAGGATTCCACCTATCCAGTAAAGTATGGCTGTACTACACAAAAAGATTAGATCCTGTCCAAATACACCAGTATCATTCATAACCCTGAAAGAAAAAGGAAAAGAGAAAGGAAGGAGGACATCTTACACTGGAGGAAAGGAAAACTTCAGTAACAACATCACCCTATCTAGCAACTCGTCAGTCAGAAATAAATGGCAACAAGTAAACCAGCATCAAAGCCCTAAACACAGTGCAAACATTGCTTAACATCCAGAGACCTAAAAAGCACAATGCTTACGCTTTGGAAGCTCTTATGTAGTGTCTGTCCCACTGACACAGAGCTGGGTCCACAAAACAGTATTTCCCACACACCAGTCCACAAAATAGCCATGGAAAATACCAGGTTAGCATTTTTAATCCTAAACCATGTGTTCAGAAGCTCTGGACTGTTACAGATGTTAATTTGGCCCATTAAAGGGATGGGAAAGTTTGGTGACAGATCCAAACTCCCTTCATGCTTGTCAATGCTGAATCAGTTTGGATTTTATCCATCTCTAATCATTGAACATTCATTTATTAATTAGGATTCCTTAGGCCATGGGAGCTACCAGCTGGTGGATTCTGAAGAAGACCTGGCCATCCACGATAAAGTTCATTCATGCAGGTGGTATCCTTGCACACTGCCTGGATGAGGTGTGGGAGGACGATAAACTGTAAGCACACTGATCAGTCCAGGTAAATAAGTTCAGACAGTTTATTGCTGCAGGTGGGTAGCAACCTCATATCACTCAGAACAAGCATAGCTCTCCTTATGAGGTATGAAAGCAGGCAACCAGCCCACCCCAGTCCATCTGCATACACACAGTGAGAATTGCAGCCTCATGGGGACATTTCTCCCAGTGCACAGCCAAAGCAGTCCTGTGCGAGTTGCAGTGGATGCTACTGTATCCCTCCACTGCACTGCAATATTGCTACCAGGGCAAGCCACAATTCTGCTCACAGGAATCCTGCAGGATTTTCTGCAGACAGATTTGGGGACGTTAGTAAGACCTTTCAGTAGAAGGCGGCAGGTTAAGAGTAGCAGCCAGGGAGGTAGGGCAGAACAGCAAAAGCCAAGAGGCTTAAGTGGTTACCTCTCCTGATAGATGTGACTTTGCAAAGAGGCAAAGGGGATTTGCACAGCAGGTCTCACCCAGAGCGGCTGAGGCTGATGGTTTCAATAACACTGCCCCCAGGGAGTGAGGAGCTCCAAGCTCTGCACGAAAAGGCAGCCAGAGCAGCGCCAGCTGTGCCGGAGTGCTGAGTAGGCACTTTCCACCCCTGAGCGGGCCCGTTCCGCAGGAAGCAAGGCCACGTCGGTGCTGCCAAGGCCGAGAAAGCCATATCCTGCAGGTCAGAGCTCTGCTTGCAGGCGTCAGCACGCTCCCACAGCAGCGAAGGGAGGCGCACGGGCTTACCGAGGCGTGTGCCTGGCCTGCGGGTGAAAAAGGGAATTGTGCTGCACGTTCATGTGGCCTCCAGGATTTTTGGTGCATGGGTAAACTGTGATGGTTCAGGTAAGAGGCATCCACAAGCCTGAACAAACATTTTACAAAAGCAGAAAAATCTTCACTGCTACATATGGGTTTAAGGGATGAAAGACTAACAGTGAAATAATGCAAACTACATAATTATAACCTTTCACGCAGGTTGCCCCAGTTCCATCAGCAAACCCTTCAAATTCAGGCACAAAGAAAGGTTACAGATCAGCCTGCTGCAGCCCAGAGCTTGGAACTGACTTGGTAAAATCACCCAACAAGTCAGCAGCAAATCTGAGGAGACAGGAGGTCAGCAGTCTGTGTTTCTCCACAGCTCATTAATCTGACTAGTGCTGTCTGGACCATGAGTATATCCCAAGAGACTGGCAAAATGCAGATTTATTTAGGTAAGTTAGGTGCTGAGTTGCCTAGTGAATGCTGCTGGCAGTACACGTAAGCGGCAAGAGAGAGACCCATGCACAGAAGCTTTTGGGTCCTGTTCCTCGCTGTGCAAAGAAGAGCTCTCCCTTGGTAAAAAACCTACAAGGGCAACATCACCTGAGCTTATTTATGTAATGACAAGTATAAGATACTTTCAGCCTAAACCACTTTTAAAAGTACATTCTGAAATTTAAAAGAAATGTCCAGTTAAGTATAAGGAGCACTTTTCATGTTCTTATGTTAATGAAGATCTTTCAGTATGGGGAAAAGAACTAAGTAATTCCACACAAAAGAGAGAACCCGCAGCACACAGGGAACTGTCAAAGGTACAGTGGTCACAAGCTGCAAAACACAAAGAATGTATTTCAGTAAACTGGCAGGCATCTGAGACTGAAGAAGCCCAGGTGGGCCTCAGCCTCTTCTATCTATCTGTCTATATCTGTCTATATCTGTCTATCACAGGCAAATATATCATACAAAACCTTCTCACCTTGATCTAGCTCTGTCCCAAAGCTCATTAGGAATCTTGATGCAATTAAAGGAACTGTTAGTGCCACTGGTAACTGGGATGGTTGATAAACAATGAAAAACATTGATACTGACTCTCACAGTTCATATTTTAAGCTCTGTAGGGTCCAGGCATTCACATGAGATCTTTGGTAGTCCTTATTGATATCTTTACATGAGCATTTTGTGCACATCATTAAAAGATTAGTAGGCTTATAAGATACACAGAGTGAGGCATGGCTGAGCCTAGCAGAATTATATAAGAAAGTCTAAAATGTTCATCCAGCCTAATATCTTTTATCCAACGATGGTTAGCAACAAATGCTGTGAAAAAGTGTATGCAAAATCTGTCATCCCAATGACAGCATTCCAAGGACTTCTTGAGCTGGAACTTCCATCAGAACCATCAAATTAAATACTTGCTGTTACAGGGTTTTTTTGTGAATTTGTCTGTTTCTTTTTTAATTAGCTTATCTCTTTGCTATGTTAAAGGGGTAGACTCAAATCTGCAAATCTTAATTAGCTCCCCAGGCAGTACAACTTTTAACAACTCCCTCTGTTTCCTCAGGTCTGCTGATTGTTCTGTGCATAATCCAGACCTGTCATTCTCTTGCAATGAGTGCTTGCTGTATGGACACAAAATTCTGTTCCTGAAGTAAATGAATTGCATGATAATAAAGGCAGTGTTCAGTCTCATAAGGATCAGATGAAGCACATGCTAAATTTTCTATGATGCTTAAAAGCAGACATGTATTATCCTGCCTAAGTGATTACTAAGAGAGGGGTGGAGGAGCTAAATCGGTACTAACTGCCCTATCCAGGGAAGCCAGAATGCCAAAGTATTTGTATCATCCACACTTCACACAACATGAACACTAAAATCAGGCATAATCCATCCAACCTGCTGGTATAAGGATTTAGCCCATGTCTCTGGAAATTTGTGGACATTCAAACAACAAACACTTTCAAAAGAAGCAAAGGGGAAGGGCAGGAGTGGACTGCAGATGCCAACTTCCCATGTCCTTTCTGGCCTAGAAGTATAGTACCATTTGGCAAAAGCAGCACAGTAACCTTGGGGTGATGCACCTAAAGCTGCTGTATCGGTTAACTTCTGACTTTTTTAGAGAGAGGTTCAATGTCAGTGGTCAGTAGTTGTGCTGCCACAGCAGAGGGCAAAATCCTCCCAACACCAGAATAATGTAATATCTTAGCACAGGTATTCAAACAGCCTACAGCATCCATCCCCATGCCTGCTGAAGGGCCACTCCTGCCTGTCACCTCCTTGTTCCCAGGCTGCCACCAACAGAGCCCATGGAAAGGGAGACAGCTGTTAACTAGGACTGCCTGGAAATGGTGGTCTTTTTCCAGTTAAGGAGTCCCACCACCCTGCCCCACAGCCCCTAGCTGCCAGGCTGCCTCACCCGCTGGCGAAGAGGCTTTCCGTGCTCAGAGAGTGGAGCCTTCCACCCACCACCCGTGTCCCCTGGGCAGGGGCTGTGTGCACAGCCGGGATCACCGAGACTACAGCTGGAGCAGCCCTGTCTAGCTCTGGTGCCACCCGACAGGCCTGGGTTCCGTGCGGAGGAAAGAAGGAGAAGGCGAGAAAAAGAGGAGGAGAGTTGAAGAGGGGGCAGGACAGTGGGAAGAGCAGAGAAGTAGGGAGGGAGTGAAGAAAGCAGAGAAAAAAAAGGAGGAGAAAGGGGAGGGGATGAAAGGCAAGGGGAGAAGGGAGGACCCGGGCGGGGAGGAGGCGAGAGGCCGGGGAGGAGAGGAGGGAGGCAGCTCGGCAGAGAGGGAAGGGACGGGACGGGACCCGGCGCCCCGCGGGTCATGCGCCTCCTGGCCACGGCGCTGGCCGCCCTGCTGGCCACAGCCCCGGCCCCAGGTAAGCGGCACCGCGGGCGCGCAGCGGCCGGCGCCCG